>JAXIVJ010000867.1:95000-147500 GCA_036785665.1 Chirona hameri
GCGATAAATAACGACATTTTTTTTATAAATATAAATAAATTTAGTCCGAATGTTTTTGTATGGTTGGATTTCCGAGGTCAGGACCCACGCTAAGCAGAGCTTGTTGAGCAGGTCCTGACCTCACCACCCGATCGCGCAATTCCTGTTGGCCGGCAGAATTTAGACGAAAGTTTTACGTGCCCGACATACCTGGACACGGTCCGCCCCGCTCACTGACATCACCTGACCTTGAGTGCGACCGCTGCCACCGGCCGCAGGCCACCCCAGTCAGGAGCAAATAGCGAGCGCCGAAGCGACTCGAACCCGGGCTGCCACTACCGGGATAGGTCAGAAGTCCAGCGCTCTCCCACTGAGCTACAGGGGCGGACTGTAAGACATGATGCGCGAAGGATGACAACGCCATCTAGCGGAAGGCCAGAACACTGCGCCTTCGCGAGGCCAAGAGTGGCGTGGACAGGGGTGTAGCCAGGATTTTTCGAGCATACCGCATTTTCCGACAGGGGCATCACGAAATAGGGCATCAGCAGATATATATATATATATATATATATATATATATATATATATATATATATATATATATATATATATATATATATATATATATATATATATTATATATATATATATATATATATATATATATATATATATATATATATATATATATATATATATATATATATATATATATATATATATATATATATATATATATATATATATATATATATATATATATATATATATATATATATATATATATATACACTAATTTATTTGCTGTGTACTAATTTATATATATATATATACTAATTTATTTATGTCTATGTCCAAGTGTAATCTTTGATAATCATTTAGCAGGGTCCTAGGATTGCTTTGGAGCTGGGGTGCGGAGTGGAAAATTCTGGCCAAAAATAATCATAAAGAGTGGAAAATTCAACCCAAAAACATATGCACTCTGTGTTGGCGCTCCGTTTTTGGGGAGCGCTCTGACGGTGTTGGGGGGATGGAGGAGCCCCTCCCCTCCCCTCCCCGGCGGCCGGCCCCGCCGCCGCGCCAGCCGCGCTCGGGCTCTGGGACGCTGGCTCGGGGTAGAGTGGGGGAGGCGCCCAGCTGATCGCGCCGCCGCCCTGTCCTCCCTGCTCTCCCCCTCTGGCTACTGCCGGGCGGTGATGGGCAATTTTCGCTGCTAGCAAGTACTGGTCGCCGCGCGGTCTTGGTACTTGTCGATATTTGTCAATGTTTTCGGTTACTTTTGTTATCGTTTAGTATTATTCGCGCTATGCGAATTTGATGTATTGTTCGAGAAATGTTTTCGTCGTGGTCAATGTGCGCTGGACTTTGTTGGCAGGATTGTTTATTTCCGCGCCTGCAATTCGAGTACCAGAGAAAGAGAGAAAGAGATGAGCGAGCGATCCGTTCAAGCTGCCATTGCTTGTTAAACCGGTCACATGGACGATTGCCGCGTTGCGGCGCTAGTTTGTTTGCTTTGATAATTGAATAACTACTCATAGAATTGCTTTGGAGCGATAAAGTCGGTGGGTATAACTCTACGTGCATTGTGGTTCTTATTTTGCACATATTCCATGTATTCTCGTGTTTCGTTCTGCATTCCGCTGTTATTGCTGTTTTGGGAATTCGTCCCTTACCTATTCGTTCTCACATTTTGCAGAAACCATTATTACACAATACATACGAAGAACGTGAATGCGTTTCAACCATCGTTCGAGGAGCAGGCGAGAACAGTTTCGACTCTGCTCAAGATCGTCAGGTTCGACTACACCGATGATTTTGATCTTCCTGATGATTTCGATCTCTCCGAGGACGGTGAGAACCTACCAGAGGACGTCGACCGGCTGTCCACTGGCTTGCTGACTGACACCTGAGTGGAGCGCAGTGAGTTAGCCTCATTGGCTCGCAGTTACTGATATTGAACTTTCCTTTATGAATGTGAATAGGGTGATTGTCTTGTTTTTGCTTGTCGCCTATATTGCTGCCATGGACCTCAAAGATCTGACTGTACCAGTGTTGAAAGCTCAGTTGTTGGCCAGAGGGTTAGACGGTGTAGGCAATAAGGCAGTGTTAATTATTCGTTTGTCGGATGCGCTAGCGAGAGAAGGTGTTAATGTTGGAACCTTTGTCTCTCAGCTGTTGGGAGCCTCTGTGGGCGGCCCGGGGGATGCTGACTGTGCCACCAAGGTCACGTTAGGTCACCAGTTCTCCACCCCTGCTGGTCCTGCCCCGCCTCGTCCTGAAGATATGAGACCCCGTCCTGAGTTACCTCGAGATTCTCTGATGGCTGCTCCTGAGCAGGTCAGCTCTGCTTCTGTAGCTGCTGAGGTTGAGGGTGCTCAAGGTCCTGAGGTCGTGGGAAGAGAGGATGTCTGTCCCAATGATAGTGTGTCGCAAGTGCACGCCCGGGGCTCAGTGACCTCCAGGCTATCTCGTGGATCATCAAATTCCCTTGAGTCACAGAGGACGAAGGAGTCTGCCAGGCGTGCAGGCTTGAAGGTACGCATGAAGTTTCTTCAGGAGAAACAGAAGCTGGAGAGACAGGAGCAGGAGGTGCGGATGAAGAAGGAGGAGTTGGGGTTGGAGGCAGAGATGAAGGAGTCTCAAGCCAGGGAGGCCGCTCTATCTTCAAGCCGGCGAGGCTCTGAGGTCACTGGAGCAGTTGGAGTGGCTGCCAACAACGTCTCCCAGCAGCTCCAAGACTCGCGTCACTGCAGTCGTGGTGCCTACTGCTCGTCTGGACAGCAGGACCAAGAGGTTGGAAAGCTGGACCCACAGCCACAATCAGCGATGGAGGACCAGCTGATGAAGAAGCTTCTCACATCGAGTCTACTACCCAAACCTGACATTCCTGTATTTTCAGGGGACGTAACCAAATACTACCAGTTCATACGTGCCTTCGACAATCGTGTAGGAGGCCTACTTGAGGATGACGAGAATAGGATGTATTATTTAGAGCAGTTCACGACGGGGGTTCCCAGGGATATTGTTCGTGGTTGCATGTACTTGCCCTCAGGTGGCTACCAGCAAGCAAGATACCTGCTCCAGAAGAGGTATGGGGATCCAGGAAAGGTAGCTGACACCTTCGTCGACAAGATCCTGAGCTGGCCGGTGGTGAAGGCCAATGATGTTGCAGGGATGGACCGATTCGCCCTGGAGTTGAGAACCTGCTTGAATGCAGTGGAGGGTCTTCTGCCGGAAAGCAACGAACTTGATCATTCGAAGACATTGAAAAGGTTGTTGGAGAAGGTTCCCTACCATCTGCAAGAACGCTGGAGAAGGAAGGTGGACAGTCTCTCAGAGATAGAAAGAAGAAGACCGAAGTTTCATGACTTGGTCCTATTCATCGAGGCGGATGCCAGAATCGGATCGAATGCATCCTTCGGACGTCAGGCCTTCAAGAGGGAAGCTCCGAGGGCCGAGAATACGAAGGAACCCAGAACCAGATGCCACTACGTGGCCAGCAGGAACAACAGAGAGCAGGAGACGGCGTGCATCTTCTGCAAGGGGGCACACTCTCTGCCTGAATGTCCCTTGTTCGCCCAGAAACGTCTACCTGAAAGGGAGGAGTTCATTCGTCACCACGCTCTCTGCTTCGGGTGTTTGAAGCCTGGTCACCGTTCAAGATGGTGTGCTTCGCGACTGACATGCTCTGTGTGTAAGACAGGCCACCCCTCCGTGCTCCACAGGTATTCGATCCCGGCGAATCGGACAGAGCAGCCGAGAAACGAGCCATCGTCGTCTCAGGCGGCAGTGAACGTCATGTCCGCAGGGAGCCGAGACGCGGTGGCGACGAAGATGCCGATCGTTCCGGTGAAACTGAGACATCGGGATGGTCCAGCGGTGAGCACATACGCCTTCCTCGATAGCGGTAGCTCCTCCACGTTCTGCAGCCAGGAGCTGATGGACAGGATGGGGGTAGCTGTTCCGTCAAAAACGAAGTTGTCTGTCACTACGATGGCCAAGGAGCCCCTACACATTTGGACGTCGGCAATCGAGGGGCTGTCGGTCAGTGACATGGAGGAGAATAATAGTGTGGATCTGCCAACTGTATTCTCTCTGGACAGGATTCCCGCCAGTCGGGAGGAGGTGTGCAGGCTGGATGACCTCTCAGACTGGCCGTACCTACAGGACGTCGTCCCGGCAGAGATCGACGCTGAAGTGGGACTGCTGGTTGGAGTCAACGTGCCAGCAGCTCTCGAACCCACTGACTTCATCTCCAGCCGCGACGATGGACCGTATGCTGTGAAGACCAAACTGGGATGGGTGGTGAACGGTCCCGTTCGTCACCACCGGTGGACACAGATGAGAAGCACGTCAAACCGCATCAAGATCGAGCTCGGACTGCCTCGGCTCGACTCCGAGTGTCTAGCGTCAGAAGAACGAGGTCTGTATGTGGAAGACCACCGCTGGCTGCAGCAGGTGGAGAAAGACTGCAAGAGGTCTGACGGCCATTATGAGCTGCCACTACCTGTCAAGACCAAGGAGCCACTGCCTGATAACAGCGAAGTCGCCATCAGAAGACTTCAGGGGTTGAAGAAGAAGTTGACGGACGGCGACTTCGCCCAGAAGTATGTCGACTTCATGGACAAGGTGTTGCAGAACGGCTACGCCGAGAGAGTTCGAGACGAAGACCGGGGACGGTGTGACGGTCGAGTCTCGTACCTTCCTCATCATGGAGTCGGTGGTCAGAAGTCGGGAAAGCTCCGTGTCGTCTTTGATTGTTCAAACTCGTTCCGGGGAGTAGCACTGAACGACTCTTTATTGCAGGGACCCGATCTGACGACTCCCTTGGTCGACGTACTCGTGCGCTTCAGGCAGGAGCGCATCGCTTTCATCGGAGACATCGAGTCCATGTTTTACCAGGTGCACGTACCCCGAGAGGATCGTGATCTGCTGCGCTTCCTATGGTGGCCTGGCGGAGACACCACTCTGGCTCCAGAGATGTATCGGATGACAGTCCATCCGTTCGGCGCTTGCTCGTCTCCCAGTGTCGCCAATTATGCACTCCGACGCACTGCTCAAGATTTCGGCGATGGTTTCTTGCCAGTCACCGAGCGGACAGTGAGTGACCATTTCTACGTCGACGATTGCCTCAAATCTGTAGAATCAGTTGAAGAAGCGGTTGAAGTCGTCGGCGAGCTTCGTCAGCTGTGTCAGAAAGGCGGCTTCAGGCTCACCAAGTTCGTGAGTAACAGCAGGGAGGTTTTGGAGTCGATTCCTCCAGAGGAAAGAGGGCAGAAGGTTCGAGACCTGCCTTCTGAAGGAGAACTACCCTCTGAGAAGGCGTTGGGAGTGCGCTGGTTTGTTGAAGATGACGCTCTCAGTTTCGCAGTGTCTTCGGTGCCGGCTAAACCACTCACACGCCGAGGGATGCTCGCCATCATCGGCTCCGTGTATGACCCTCTCGGAATGGGCGCCCCCTTCGTGCTTCAGGGAAGGCAAATCCTGCAGGAGATGACGAGAAGAAACCTGCACTGGGACGAACCGGCTCCGGAGGACCTCGCTGCCAAGTGGAACGACTGGCTGGAAGGCATCAATCTGCTCTCGCTTGTCAGCATACGAAGATGCTTGAAGCCTGAAGGATTTGGACAGGTAATCTCAACCCAACTGCATCACTTCTCAGATGCCAGCAAAAGAGGGTATGGAGTGGTGTCATACTTGCGATTCGAAAACGAGGACGGCCAAGTGCATTGTTCTTTTGTTTTTGGCAAGGCCAGGGTGACACCTCTGAAAGGAATGACTATTCCTCGTCTCGAGCTGACGGCCGCTGTTCTAGCAGCTCGTGTGGACTTCATGCTTCGTCGTGCCTTGCATATTCCTATCGATAGATCGGTGTTCTGGACGGATAGCACCACAGTCATCCGTTACGTTCGCAATGAACACACGCGCTTCCACACTTTTGTGTCCAACAGGGTCGCAGTGATTCGCGATGCTTCTTCACCAGAGCAGTGGAGATACGTTGATACCTCGCAGAATCCGGCAGACGACGCCTCAAGAGGCCAGTCGGGGTCTGCATTCGTGTCGAACGACCGCTGGTTCTACGGGCCGGGCTTCCTGTGGAAGGAGGCTAACGCCTGGCCATCGCCTCCCGATGGACTCGATCGTGATCCGGTGGATCGGGACCCTGAAGTGAGAAGAACTGTGGTGGCTGTGCTCGTGGCCCCCGATCACGACCCGCTGGATGATCTGTTCCAGCGCTACTCAAGTTGGCACAGGTTGCTGCGTGCCGTCGCCTGGATCCTCCGGGTGAAGACGAAGCTGAAGGAGAGGGCGGCGCGGACGCTGTCGGCAAGTGATCCGGTCACTTCCGACGGGATGTCGACGGTCCAGCGTCTCACGGTGACTGATCTGAGATGCGCAGAGGTGGCGATTGTTGCGCAGGTGCAGAAGATGTCGTTCGTCAAGGAGTACGCGGCACTGTCTGCCTCCAGAGCCGTGAGTGCAAGTAGCTGCCTGTCTCGCCTGGACCCGTTCCTTGACGGCGGTTTGATCAGAGTCGGAGGACGTCTGACCAACGCGCCTCTCTCAACTGACCAGAAACATCCGGTGATCCTCCCGAAGTGTCATCATGTTGTTGACCTGGTCGTTCAACAGGTGCACGAGGAAGCAGGACACGCGGGAAGAGAGCACGTGTTGGCGGACCTTCGCGCACGTTTCTGGGTGGTGAAGAGCAATGCCGCGGTGCGCCGTGTCCTGGCACGATGCGGGAGCTGTCGACGGCGACAGGGACCGTTCCTGTCACAGAAGATGGCCGACCTTCCTGTCGACCGTCTGACGTCAGAAGAACCGCCGTTCACCAGCACCGGAATTGATTTCTTCGGGCCCTTCTTCGTCAAACGCAGCCGCGGGTAGGAGAAGAGATACGGTGTCATCTTCTCTTGCCTGGTGTCGCGGGCTGTGCACATTGAGGTGGCCGACTCGCTGTCGACAGATTCGTTTTTATGCGCCCTCAGGAGATTCGTCGCGAGAAGAGGACAGGTCAAGCGGATCCGAACGGACAGAGGAACCAACTTCGTAGGTGGCGAAAGAGAGCTGGCCTCAGCGGTGGATCAGCTGATGAAGGATGAGTCGCCACTGCATGATGCGATGCTCCGAAGAAACATCGAATGGACCTTCAACACTCCGAACGCGTCCCATCAAGGCGGCGTATGGGAGCGGATGATCCGCTCTATCCGCAAGGTCCTGGACGGTGTTCTGACCCAACAAACTCTGACGGATGAGACTCTGCGAACGTTACTTTGTGAAGTAGAGTCTGTGTTGAATAGCAGACCATTGACGGTTGTCTCTCACGATCACAGAGATCCTCAACCGCTGTGTCCTAACGACCTCCTACTCCTTGGTGGCACCGCACCCCTCCCTGCAGGTGTATTCGGGGCTGATGACCTGTATGCTAAGAGGAGATGGCGACAGGTGCAGTATATGGCCGACCTATTTTGGTCTCGATGGCGCAGAGAGTATGTGCCGCTTCTGCAGCGCCGTCAGAAGTGGCTTCACCCAGAGAAGTCGCTAGCAGTGGGGGACGTTGTACTTGTTGCCGATGACGGTCTCCCACGGTGTCAGTGGCCACTTGGCCGGGTTATCGAGACTCGTGAGGGTTCTGACGGGCTCGTTCGTAGTGTTAAGCTGAGAACCAGGGGTACTGAGCTGTGGCGCCCTATCACTAAGCTCGTGTTCATGTGCTAAGTCGTGCTGCAAAGTGGAGACATGTTTTGTTCTTTATCAGCTGTTAGTGCGTTGCTTGGTTTATTTGTAGTATCGCGGTGTTGAAGGCCGTTGCGCCTACTGTCCTTCAACGGGGTGGGTGTTGACGCTCCGTTTTTGGGGAGCGCTCTGACGGTGTTGGGGGATGGAGGAGCCCCTCCCCTCCCCTCCCCGGCGGCCGGCCCCGCCGCCGCGCCAGCCGCGCTCGGGCTCTGGGACGCTGGCTCGGGGTAGAGTGGGGGAGGCGCCCAGCTGATCGCGCCGCCGCCCTGTCCTCCCTGCTCTCCCCCTCTGGCTACTGCCGGGCGGTGATGGGCAATTTTCGCTGCTAGCAAGTACTGGTCGCCGCGCGGTCTTGGTACTTGTCGATATTTGTCAATGTTTTCGGTTACTTTTGTTATCGTTTAGTATTATTCGCGCTATGCGAATTTGATGTATTGTTCGAGAAATGTTTTCGTCGTGGTCAATGTGCGCTGGACTTTGTTGGCAGGATTGTTTATTTCCGCGCTTGCAATTCGAGTACCAGAGAAAGAGAGAAAGAGATGAGCGAGCGATCCGTTCAAGCTGCCATTGCTTGTTGAACCGGTCACATGGACGATTGCCGCGTTGCGGCGCTAGTTTGTTTGCTTTGATAATTGAATAACTACTCATCTTGCCTGCTTTGGAGCGATAAAGTCGGTGGGTATAACTCTACGTGCATTGTGGTTCTTATTTTGCACATATTCCATGTATTCTCGTGTTTCGTTCTGCATTCCTCTGTTATTGCTGTTTTGGGAATTCGTCCCTTACCTATTCGTTCTCACATTTTGCAGAAACCATTATTACACAATACATACGAAGAACGTGAATGCGTTTCAACCATCGTTCGAGGAGCAGGCGAGAACACTCTGCTTTATCAATTCCCAATTCCCCGCTTACCGGAATTAGTTACTACCTATGTCAATTATTACCCAGTCATTTCCTCCACAGTCTGTCCCTATCATTGCATTCATAAACTAGTATCACGGTTCCAATTATCCAATACATTTATAAATAAAGAGTGGAAAACTCACAATAAAACGCAGGAAAAAGAGTGGAAAAATAGTAGCCATAGGGTGTCGTTTTCCATCCAAATTTTCCAATGCTAGGACACTGTCACTTAGACACATTTCAGCGCGGTTTTCACACAGTATCGGTTTGCTGCTGCCCATTGTTAAGTTGTATTATATTCGTAGCGGAGAAGTGTTGAATGCGTTATCCTAAAAGAAATATCGTCTTGAAAACCGGGTTTTAATAACGATAGGACAATTATTCGAATGTCATCAAGTTTGTCACGTCAAGGCGCGTCCAGTCATACCTATCGCAACCGGGATAGACCAAATCCAAAATTTGACCTCTGCAGGTGAAGGTCATGTGGTGGCCTAGGTAGCTCATGTTGCATAATGAGGCTGCATATCGACGAGATGAGCACAACAGTGTCAGTTGCAAGCCTTTGTCTATCAGAAGTTATTGGCAAAAAAGCACCTGTGACCTCACATGACCTCAGCTCAGCTGACCTGGTCGGGACCCTTGAACTAAAATTGTACCTGGGTCATCAAGAATTACCCTTTCTTTAAACAATGTTTATGTTTTAACACGCGACCGACAGGGTTCCGCGCCAACTTCAAACCAACAGGGGATCGAACACCATGCAATGTAGCGACAAGCGGAAAATAACTTAAGATAGCTCGAGACATGCTCTATGGAAAGTTCTAGGTCATTTTTAGGTCAGGTCAATATTGAGATCTTTGTTTTCAGGAATAACTTTTGACAAGAGCATGATTAAGTAATACCGTTTTGATCATTGTGTTTTTGTCGTCGAGACGCATCGAATGGTATACCAGGTGACCTAGTTAGGTCATATCCAAAAAACAATGACCTGACCTGAGGTCAGGTTAAGGTTCGGTCAGTTTTTAGGTCAAATTTTACATCAATCGATGCGTCTCGACGATCCAAACACAATGGTGAAAATAGCATTGCTCTACCTTGATTTGGTAAAGAGTTGCTGGAGAAAAACAAACGTGAACTCGGGTCACCAAAGTTGAACTTGTAAAGGTCAAAGAACAAACATGTGACATGAGTCTTTGTATTTGGCACACAAATGGTGGATCTGGTGAAAACTGGTCGAATTTAGCCATTTCCTATTGATGTATACGCGTTTTCCATTTTCCCAGTTTATTACCGAGCGGGCGCGAAGCGCCCGTCAGGTTTCTCGTCAACTTACTAGACAAATTTACATCTGACCCAGCCCGAACCGACCAAAAAGACGCTTTTCGAAAGCTAATAACTTTGCAACCACTGTTCCGATTAAGATCGGGTTTTCACCATTGGATAGGACCATCCAATCAATTTTTATTTTGGTATGGTGCGTTCTGATAGGTGTGGTACCACAGCGCGTAGCACACGCAAACGTCGAAATGAACACAAATCATTCTTGATCAGAAATGGCATTATTAATCTGAGCATTAATGTTTGTATACGCTGAAGCATGCAGCGCTCAGGACGTATTCCCTTTTCGCGGATTCGAGAAAGGAGATCGTGCACAATTTAATCTTATATGATTAATTATAAGATGTCCGTCCGTCCGTGCGTGCGTGCGTGCGTGCGTGCGTGCGTGCGTGCGTGCGTGCGTGCGTGCGTGCGTGCGTGCGTGTAAATAATATAAGGTAACGGTCATACACAAATCGGCTAATAACTCGACAACCGTTGCCGACAACCGACAACCGTTGAGGAAGTCAATGCCGAAAAAGTTATTGCAGTGCCGGCAACAGGAACATCGCATTTAACCTTTTAACATTCGCATTTTTGTTTAACGAAACCAGGGAACAAGTGGCATCTCTATATCAGAGATCGGGACGAGCCCCGCTGTCCGTTCGCCTGCCGCGTGTAAACGCCGGAGCTTTGCAGCTCATGCCTGTTACGTTGGAGCAGCTGCGCAAAGTTGTATTTTCACTTTCCAATACAAACTCAGGTATTGAAGGGGACATACCTCTCAAAATTATAAAATTGTTTTTCAATATTATTGTTCGCACGCTGCTACAGATTATCAATACAAGCATAGTTAAAGAAACAGTACCCTCAGCGTGGAAGCGAGCGATAGTAATTCCAATTCATAAACGCGACGATCCATCTCTTCCGGCCAATTTTAGACCAATAACCACTGTACCAGGCGTATGCAAAATTGTAGAAAAGATCGTTCACATTCAACTGGTAGAGTACCTTGAGACTCTTTAGCACGGATCAGCATGGATTTATACGCGGACATTCGACAGCGACAGCCCTTTTAACCGTTGCAGAAGACATTCTTAAGGGAATGAATAATTCTGAAGTTTCGCTTTTAACTCTTATAGATTTAAGTCGCTACTTTGATGTTATTACCCACGATACTTTACTTAAAGGGAAATAATGACCTTTTTCCACAAAAATGGAGTTAGCACTTGAAATCGCCAGACGAGACCAAAATATATTGTAAATTCATCACATTTTGCATGAAAACTTTCCTATCGAAAGATATTTCAAGTTAAAGTTGATAAGCGTTCCACACTTTTAACGACCGGTACTTGCAAGTACTTTTGGTCCTCATCAAACTGCGGGCTTTTCCCGTATTGTTTTTTTACGCAATGGAGTGGAAAATATATTGCGCGTTCTGCTTGTTGTGATTATATGCCCGGCGATCTTCTAAAACTAACAGCGATTGGAAAAAGTGGCAATAAAATCGGAAGCTCATCGATGCACATCAACGGCGGCATAGTTAGTGGTTGCGACCCTCAATTTTTTTAAAATAAATTCATTTGTTTTCAACATTAGGAGTATTGTATAATTTGTCTGTGGCTGTATATAACACTATGCTTTATATTATCATGAAAAATAATAATTTTTCCCAAAAAAACTAACAAACAATAACACAAAACTGGCAATTAAATCGGAAGCTCATCGATGCACATCGACGGCGACCTATTTAGCGTCGGCGATTTGTTTGCAAAGCATTGTCATGCTTCTCGGCGCACTTAACCATTGTGGCGAGTTGTTGCTAGTAGCGCTTTCGTTCTCCATGGCAACCAGGCGTGAGCCAATGCAAAGCCAGAACGTTTCCCTTTCTGGCTTTTGATTGGCTGACGCCTGGTTGCCATGGAGAACGAAAGCGCTACTAGCGTGTGTCCGAGCAGCGCTGTTTGATCGGAAATGTCACAGAGCCTCCAAAAATGCCGCAATCGATGTGAACAATGGTAGGGAAGGGCGAATTTGTCAATGACCTTCATGAAGTACACAAGGTACTTGTTTTGTATTTTTCCCAAACTTACAACTTCGAATTTGGGAATAATTTTATTTAATTCTTAAATTTAAATAAAATAATTTTAAAACCATAGCGGTAGCCTAAGAAATTGTTGCTAACAAAATCAAAAGGTCATTATTTCCCTTTAATACGCCATAACTGCTTCAAATCGCCCCGGGATGGTTCCGTAGCTATTTAGAGGGTCACACTCGGAGAGTGTGATCACTGGTCGGTCATCACTGAAAGGTCATCACCGACATCACTGGTCGGTGATGACCTTTCGAAGCCACTCCACATACAAATAGGCAGTTTCCAGGGAACGATATTAGGAAGTTTATTGTTTAACCTTTTAACCAACGACATCTCATCTTACATTCCACCGAAGATAAACGGATTTAAGGTAACATTTGTCCGCTACGCTGAGGATACGCAGAAAGCCTTGACCGGTCCCAAATAACGCACAGAAGAGATTAAAAGCTCACTCGAAGAAGTATTAGATACGCTGGCCACTTGGTTCATGCAGCATGGTATGAAGGTCAACGCCAGTAAAACAGAGCTCATACTGTGTGGAGACAGACGCCAACTGAAGCTGATGTCTCACTTGCCCGAAGTGCGCTTTATGGGTGAACGTCTTGACTATGTATGCAGAAAAGGTTAAGAATCTTGGCGTCATAACGGATTCTGAGCTATCGTGGAAATTTCATGTTAAACATAACATGTAACAAGTCGGTGCTTCGGTATTTTGATTGGATTATTTCATGTAAGAAATGTTCTACCGTTAAGTCTGCTTCCAAGGATCATAGACTCGCTCGTCATGTCTCATGTCCGCTATTGTATACAAGAGTTCGGGAGTGCTCGTCATGGTGTTCTGTCAGAAATTCAAAAGGTTATCAATTTCGCTGCGCGGATTATTTCCGGAAGACGTAAATGCGACCATATATCCGATGTGGTTCAGCAACTGAATTGGCTTAATGTACCACAGCTCATAGCATATTTCGATCTGAATCTGATCCACCAAATTTTGACTACCTGTAGACCTCTGTCACTGCGATGTCAACTCTCGTACAACCACGAAGCTGTAGCGCACTCAACTCGCCAGTCTTCTCACTTATCAATTGCACGGCCAAAGAACAACCATGGTAAGCGCTGCTTTGCATATCGCGCATCGAGGCTGTACAACTCTGCAGCGATGCGCAACGGATTGAGTGAGATGACTGTGTATAGTTTAAAGTCCCATGCTCGTAAGCTTGTGCAGCAAATGTAAGTATAGTTAGGCTGTATCATCATATGACTGACATGAGATATAAACTTTGCATGGGAATGGTTCATTAATAACCTCAATCGTGTGGATGAACCTGCTGAAGTGCAATAAATAAATAAATAAAGCTAGGTGCGCAAAGCTTAGTTCAAGTCGAAAGTTATTACAACTTACATACACAACGGCATTTTCAGTATTTAAATCGGTACTCGGAAACCGTTCAACATAGAACGCTGAGACTTCACCACTTTGCAGGCGAAGGTACCCTCTTTAAATTATATCTGTAACACAAAGCTGTTTGAGTAATATTTAGGCAGGCTGACAGGCGTTGCAATATTTTTGCAATATGTTTTGACCATTCTATTCTTCCCAACACCGTAAAGGATAACACCAAGAAAAGTTTTCACAAACAAAAATATACACCCGGATACTGACTCTTTACTGACCACTATCCACCAAAAACATTTCGCTTCAAGCTAATAGATAACTTATGATGAAAACATACGTGAATAATTCTTGACGCTAATAACGCTGCCTCAGCGGTCTGCAGGATCGGCGTGTGACCGGCCCGTAGTTCAGCCGCAGCCGGCAGGGGCGCTGATGGACTGCAAGCGCTGAGTTCAACAATGAACGCATGACTGGCGGGACGGGGACCTCCGTCTGGGAGATTTTATTGAAGCTGGATGACATATTTCCGGCAATTAAACGGCTAAACTGTGCAGACTGCAGATACTGTGAACGGCAAGGGACTTGGGAGAAAAACGAGGAACAGAACGAAAATGGTTTTGCTCAGTACGTGTCAAGTTGTATGCAGTAATGTGCCCGTCGTTGTGTTTATGTCTTAAGTTAGTTTGCCTTGCAGTACTGTCCAAATCGCTTTCATAACATATACAACGGACCGGAAAATGGGCAGCGAACGAATTGGCTGGCTATATAAATAAATGGTTTTATTCAAATAAATACCTAAATCGGACCGGTTAATGGGCATCGAACGTCCACCCAGTGAGCGAGAGTCTAATCCACCCAGTGGCGTACCCAGGATTTACTCCAGGAGGGGGCAATTTTTGCTGAGGGGGCCATAAAGTACCCCTACCAGAAAAAAACTCACCGGATTTGGCCCACTATATTTTTAACCCGCGCGGCGCTGGGGGGGGGGGTAAATTTTACCCCCCTCCCGGATTTTCTCCATAACTTGAAAACTATGACAGATATCGAAGTGAAACTTGCGATACCTTATGGTGCATCAATTCTACATCTTGTGTTATAATTTTGTTGAAATTCGTGAAAATTTTGAGGAGATAATGACGTTTTAGTGACGTCATGTCATTTTTGGTGAAAAAAGTTAAATGTTGGACAAATCGTAGAAAATAGCGTGTTGATGCAAATCGCAAATAAAAGGTGTCAAAAGAAAGGAAATAACATTGTCTTTAACATGGCTATCTCAGATTTCAATTTTTTTAGTTTTTGACCCCCAAAAATGCAAAAAACTGATTTTTGTGGAAGAATTTCCACAAAAGTTTTTTGTTTGAAATTTTTCAAAAAACCGGAAGATACATTAGAGAGCCGAGTATGAACGATGTTCATACCACATTTCAAAGCAATTTCTTTATTTTTGACTGACTTATGGCTCTCTAAGAATAAGTAACTCATGACGTCATTTTTTTAAATTGCGTTTTTTGGCTTTTACTGACCAGATACAGACAAATAAATGCCACCACTGTATTTCGAAGACAAAACTAGTCTAGAAACATGCAATGTTTATTTAGATTAATCAATTTCAAATGTTGACCTTATTTGTGACCTGACCTTGACCTGAGGGCGATTATATGGTATCAGGCTGTGCAAATGGCTGCTTCTATCGAATTATACGTGTAAAATAACCCATACAACATGTGTCGCATGGCTTTCGTAGACCTGTGACCTTTTGTGACCTGACCTTGACCTT
Source organism: Chirona hameri (assembly GCA_036785665.1). Lineage (NCBI taxonomy): Eukaryota > Metazoa > Arthropoda > Thecostraca > Balanomorpha > Balanidae > Chirona > Chirona hameri. The sequence goes on from JAXIVJ010000867.1 coordinate 110,214, forward strand.
TGCTTAAAATTTCACTTTTATTTATGCGGGAGATGCATTATACATTTGGGAGCACTTTTTGAGATAATAGTTGCAATACAAGGCTTTGGATGGAAAGTATAGCCCAAAAACCCAAATACTGAAATTTTGACACTTGACCTGACCGTGACCTGACATGTGACCTTATGTTAATAATTTCGGGCATGCGTTAGATTCTTCTCACTGAGAGCTTTCGATCGCCGCCTTGCGCGTCTCGCTGCGGTTATTGGTTCGGAAGATACGAGGGGGGGTAAAATTTACCCCCAGCACCGCACGTTCGGATGGAGACCCCAGCGCCGCGCGGGTTAAAAGGGCATATTTTCACAATTTTTCTCTTAAAAAATCACAAAATCATTCATTTTTCGACCAAAGGGTCGGGGGTACAGACCTTCAGAGGGGGGGGGGGGGATTGCCCCGTTTGCCCCCCCCCCTTTCCTTGTGTACGCCTATGTCTCCACCTTATTGAACACCCTCTCCGCCTCCAGGCCGTTATAACCGGAAGGACGGGAAGGACCTACAGGAAAAAGGATGGATTTGGACCGATTACTCTATTTCAGACTTGCTTGACCGAAATGGTGCTGGATAGAAATAATGAAATAAGGATGTCTGTAAACGTGATAATTATTAAACTTATAAATTACCCCTCGCCCTGGTGGGGGTCATTTGTCATTTTGCCCCCCCTCCCCGCCTGAGGTTTTTCGAGAATAGCGGAAAAACAGCGGCGCGCAGCGAAATTTGGCAAACAATGCCCAAATTTTGCCAAATTTGCCCAGTACCGTTTTAAAAACGCAAATATAGCATGTATTATACTTCACTTCTGGGGGGGGGGGGGAGGGGGGCAAAACATAAATTGCCCCACCCCCCTGACCGGTCTTGGTGGCGGGGGCATGGCCCCGTTGCTTCCCCCTGCATCCTCCTCTGGGGTTACGTTATCCAAAAAGTGGGGACACATATTTACATGTAAAGCAACTTAGCACATTCGTCCGGTGGCGGTGGTGATTGGAACTGGCTATCCTGCTCCGCTATTACAGTCTTGACGCGATTGGTTGTTTACTTTCAATGGACGTGTTGTGATAAGCCTTGCTAAGTGCTTGATATTTATTATTAAATTGATAGTTTCTAACTAGGAGATTCGAAAAATCGCAATATCTTTTTATTTTGTAAGATACAAATACGAACAAAATGCATTCAAAGTGTACCGAAAGTCACGTGACCAAATAACGCTCTCTGATTGGTCGTGACGTCAGCAGTCGGATTCGCCACAGGCCGGCCGTACGCGGCGAGTGGGTGGCGGACGATTTGAGCCCATCAGGGGGGGGGGGGCACAGGGGAACGTGCCCCTTCCCCATTGGGCCGAGGGGCCCTCCGGGCCCAACGGGCGGGATCAAGGGCTCCGCCACAGGTTTGAAGTTGGGGGGGGGGGGGGGGGACGTGGGTTCATGAGCTCAACGAGATATAGGGCTGAGTATATGGGATATGGTGGGAACCGCGCTCTACGCCTGACCGGGCCCCTGATACACACCTTTGCCAGCACCGGCCCCTGCCTTGATCGGGCCTAACCAAGACCGGGCTCCTACCCGGAACGGGCCTGTGTCACTAGAACGGGCCCGTATCAATAATTTGCAAGGATCGGGCCCTGTTGTGACCAGGCCTTCGTTTTGACCGGGCCCCATATCACGTCATTGCCAGCACCGGGCCCTGCCTCGATCGGGCCTGATCAAGACCGGGCCCCTACCAGGAACGGGCCCGTATCACCAGAACGTGCCCGTACCAAGAATTACTAAGAACGGGCCCTGTTGTAACGGGGCCCTCGTAATAACCGGGCCTCATATCACGCGTTTGCTAGCACTGGGCCCCTGCCTCAATCGGGTCTGATCAAGAATGGGCCCGTATAAATAATTTGGAACGATCGGGCCCTGTTGTGACGGAGCCCTCGACCTGACCGGGCCCCATACCACGCCTCTGCCAGCACCGGGGTCCTACCTTGAACGGGCCCCTACCAGTAATGGGCCCGTATCACAAATTTGCAAGGAGCGGGCCGGCCCTGTTGTGACCGGGCCCTCGTCCTGACCGAGCCCCGTATCACGCCTTTGCCAACACCGGCCCCTGCTTCGATCGGACCTGACCAAGACCGGGCCCCTAGCAGAAACGGGCCAGCATCAATAATATGCAAGGCTGGGGCCTTGTCCTGATGACCGGGCCCCGTATCACGTCTTTGCCAGCACCGGGTCCCTGCCTCGATCAGGCCTGACCAAGACCGGACCCCTGTCAGGTATTGGTCAGAATACGGGTCCTTTTGATGCGTACCCCTCATAAATTTCGGGGGGGGGGGCAGCTGACCCTTTTGACCCCCCCCTACGTGCACCACTGCCAACTTGCCTTAGGATACTCCCGCTACTTGCTGTGCCAGTGGTACCTAGAGACAGGGGCATCGCCCCACGGGGGAGGGGGGGGGGGGGGGGGGCTGGAGACGCCCCCAGGATAGCTCCGGCCGGAGTCCGCCACCCCCCCCCCAAGATTCGCAAGATTTAACATTAGCCCAATGGGGCTGGCCCCCAAACCCATGGATGCCCCCTCTCCCCACACACGAAAAACTGTGTGACGACGCCACTGCCTAGAGAGGTGACTTGTTGACTAAGTTAAAGCGTACTTTCCGCTTTCAAAAAAGCAGAGCGACTTATGCATGCGCATTACTGCTAAGTTGCAGTGGCATGGCTGTTAATTAACCACAGTCCACACAGGCACGTGGCCAGGATTTCGCCCAGAGGGGGGGGGGGGGCGCCTCGAAAGGGCCCCTTCCCGAGCGTTGAAAGGGCCAAACAAAACGGATGAAAAGGCACGTTACAAGGATGGAGAATGCAGTATGGCAGGTATGGCATGGGCCATACCATCTGTTAGGAGCTGGAGTTAGTAAACTGAGAGGTCTGCCATTTCAACTTTAGAACCAGCGACACCAGTTTTGAATCAGCAATACCAACTGCGATTTGTTTAGGCCCAACCCCGGGAACCCTTAAAGGAATTGCGCCGCGGAGCTGCGGGATTTTGTTTTTAAATCTTATACCCTGAATATGCATTTTTTCCTCTATCTATTTTGTATTCTATTTTTTTTTTGCGTTAGAGTGCGGTAAAGAAGTGATAAAGCGAACTATTTTGCCCAATTATATAGAAAGGTAGCAACATATAAACAACACATTAATACGCCGCAAAACGGTGCGAATTCATCATTTTGTTTGAACCCGTATACAATTGAATGTGTACTGCAATTGCGCCGCGGAGCGACGCGATTTTTGTGTGTGATTCCCTGGATTGGTATTCTTACTGTTGAAGGTGCTTGAGGTGTGTACACTGCACTGTTGAAGGTGCTTGACATTTGAGGGCAGTCTCATGTGCTCAAAGTTGGGGGGGGGGGGGGGGGGACAAAAGACACTCTGTCCACCCCAACTTTGAAGTTGGGGGTGGGGGGGGGGGGACATGTCCCCTCGTCTCCCCGTCCCCGGTGGCAGAGCCCATGGGCGGGATGGCCTCGGTCCCTCAGCCCAATGGAAGCGGTCGAGCGACTTAAGGCTTACCAGGCCAGAAAGCCCTTGTTCAGACTGAGGGGCCCTCAGTAGGCCCGATAGAGCCCTTGGTCGGCCCGGGGGAGCTCTCGGTCGGCCTAAAGGGGCCCTTGCCAGGCTTAAAAGGGCCCCAGTCGACCTGAGCCCTTTATAGGCTTCAGAGGGCCCTTGTTAGGCTTAATCATCATCATCATTTATTAAGAGGGTACCGGTCGGCCTGAGGGCTCCCTGTCGGCCTAAGGGGGCTCTCGGCCGGCCCGAGAGGGGTCTCAGCCGGCCCGAGAGGGCCCTAAGTCGTCCTGAGGGGCCCTAGGTTGTTCGATCTGAGAGGTCGATCTCGGTCGGCCTACGGGGCACTTGCTACTAAGAGAGCCCCAGTCTTCCTGAGGCCTCCGGTCGGTCTAAGGGGCCCTCCGCTGGCCTAAGAATGTCCTAGCACGTCTTGAGGGGGCTCTGGGCTGGTCGGTCTGATGGGCCCTCGGTTGGCATGTGGGGCCCGGTCGGCCTAAAGGGGCCCTTGGTGGGGCTGAGAGTGAGGGGCCCTCAGTCAATCTGAGGGAGCCCTTGTTAGGCTTAAGAGTGCCCCTGGTCGACCTGAGGGGCCCCAGCCGGCCTGTGGGGGCCCGGTCGGCCCAAGGGGGCCCTCGGTCAGCATAAGGGAGGCCCTTGGTTGAGCTAAGGGGCCCTCAGTCGGCCTGAGGGAGCCCATAAGTGTCCCAGGTCGACCTGAGGGGCCCTCGGTCGGCTGTGGGGGCCTGGTCGGCCTAAGGGGGCTCTTGATCGGCCTGTGGGGGGTCCGGTCGGTCCAAGGGGCCCTCGGTCAGCATAAGGGAGGCCCTTGGTTGAGCTGAGGGGCCCTCACTCGGCCTGAGTGAGACCTTGTTAGGCTTAAGAGTGCCCCCTGGCCGACCTGAGGGGCCCTCGGTTGGCCTGAGGGGCCTTCGGTCGGCCTGTGGGGGCCTGGTCGGCCTAAGGGGCCCTTGGTCGGTATGAGGGGCCCTTGATCGGCCTGTGGGGGTCTGGTCGGTCTAAGGGGGGCCGGTCGGCCTAATGGGCCTTTGGTTGGTCTGAGGGGCCCTCAGTCGGCCTGAGGGAATCCTTACTAGGCTTAAGCGGGCCCCGGTCGACCTGATGGGCCCTGCCTGCCTAAGGGTGTCCTCGACCGGCCTAAGGGGCCCTCTTCCGGCCTAAGAGGGCCCTAGGTCGTCCTGAGGGCCCCTAGGTTGGTCGGCCCTGAGGGCCCTCGGCCGGCATACGGGGACCCATTCGGCCTAAGGGGACCCTCTGTTGGTCTGAGGGGCCCTTGGTCGGCCTGAGGCGCCCTCGGTCAGCAGGTCAGGTCAACTGAGCCAGGTTGTACGGGCGGCGCCACTAGCGTTGTATAGATGGTGCCCAGAGCGATACGACTCGTGACGTCACAGCCATCATGACCTCCGTTTCTGGTTGTCCGTTTAACAAAAATAAATAATAATATGAAGACGTAGTTTAAATTCATTATTATTTATATTTTCAATATGAAATCGAATACGTAGATTCTAATTTTGCTATTGGCGAAAATATCACAAGTCCAATATCTTCAATAAACCCATGTTTTTCCTAAGAGAGGGGATCTCCACTGCGCCCGCCCGGGAGTCGTTAGTTCGCCAAATGGGACACCATGCGCCCTCTGACGTCACCTGACCTTGTACGCGATCGCCGCCACCGGCCGCAGGCCATCCCAGTCATGGGCAAATAGTGAGTGCAGAAGCGGCTCAAAACGTTATGAGGAGGCCCAGGGATTTTCAACACTGCACTGACCTATTTGCATCGCCTCGGCTGAGGCCTAACGCTGACACCTACTCAGTATGCCGTGCTGGTGTCGATAGTGGCTGATACCTGTCCTGTGCTCTGGTGCATGTCTGTCTGAGACAAATAGTAGGTGCGCCGCGGCGCTGGAAACCCCGCTGGATCCAGGCTGTCACAGCGGGTGAGGTCTGAAGCCCAGTGCTCTGCCGACTGAGCTACCGGGCGGATTCAACATATCTGACAAGTTCGTGAAAGGTCGACCAGTCCATGGAAAGGCGATGCCATACAAACAACACTCATATTTTTATCGCAATACTTCAGATCTCTGGTTCTGAGCTGTGCATGTAAGCTTGTGCCCCACATAATAAATTATGCTGACGTAGATTGCTAGCTTCAACGTTATGAAGCCGGCATCAGGTTGATCCGGGACGGTGCCGGTGCGATGCGTGGATCCGCTGGGCCGGGCCGGTTTGGCCTGATTCACAGTCCACACCTGGGCCTAGTGGCCTGGTGTGGTGTGGTGTGGCAGGAGCGCGCCGCCGCGGCACCGACCGGCTCACCAGCGGCGGCGGCGCTGCAGCAGCTCAGGGCTGCAGCGCCTCGCCAGCTGCCGGACTGCCGCCGCGGCTCGAGCCGCCCGGGTCACCCGTACTCACATGGTGAGCCCAGTAACAGACCAACGGGGCAGGCACTCGGCACCCACTTCTTTGAAATTTTCCCGTCACAAGATCTGGGCATGTGCTTATACTATTGGAACAGCAGTCAGACTTCGCCGAGCTTTTCCCATTAAAGGGAATAGTGCACCTTTAACATTAGTTTTCAATTGAGATAGCCAGATTATCGGGAATACTGAGAAATCTCCAAATCTGAATTTCTTCCTTCCAAAACGACCTAGTTGCTGAGTTTCAACGCAAAAACCGTTGGGTTTATTTGATTTTATACTAAAGGGACAAATCTTGTGACGTTAAGCATACGTCATTGGTATTCCTCCCGCACTTCCTTTTCGCTATTTGAACCGACCGCCACCGAAATGCATCATGTGTTTGGTAACATAATTGCAATGAAGGCTCGTTCCTCGTCTGGCGTAGCCATTGATTCAAAATCCGTTTCACGAAGCTGATTCGTCTAGATTGCGCTATCGCCGCTATTGTGGTCCAAGGCAAACACGACAAATCTGAAACATCATATGACTAGGTTTTAAGTAAATAATTTCGTCAATTTTGAACTGATTTCCAATTTTAAAATTACCAAAAGATGCTTCGTGAAAATACGCATGTTATGATGGGTGGCTGGTTGCGGTACCTGCAATATATCGATTAAATTTGGCCAATGTTTGTTCTTGCATTACGCTGACTTACGCTAAGTTTGTGATGAGCTAGAAATATTATTGGCCATAACTTTGTCAATTTCCATTGGATTTCCAATTGAAAATAATGCCGACACTCGTCTTAAAAAGATGCATCTTTTGATGGGTGATTCGTACCGGTAGCTGCAATGTTCGCTGCAGTAGAAGCACATCCACACATTTATTTACACAAACACATTTATGGGTATAGCACATATATTTATGCACATGCACATTTATGGGTGTGGCTTCAGGTTCACGCAACGCCACCCCAACTCCACTCATGCAAGGCCATAGTGCAAAGATTCACATTTCACGCATGTACAAATATGAATATTTCGTCCTTCAAATTATCACAAATTGCCCAGCGAACGAGGTTGTTACTTGTTGTAGTAGTGTTATTTACATATTCTGATTCAAGGATAGACTTTTGCCGGTATGATGTTACAACTCATTTTGGCGATGCAAGATTGTTGTGACGTCACACGTAGTAATATAAAAAAAAATCCTTCAAATTATGACAAATTGGTACTTTTTCTCTCGAAAAAAATAATGCCAGAACCGTAATCAGTTATCAGGACACCATTTTCCATCATGCCACGTACTTTTCCAAAGGTACACTATTCCCTTTAACCCGCGCCGTGCCAGGGGGGGGGGGGGGGCGTTTCGACGCCCCTAAGGTTTTTCGAGGATAGCGGAAAATCAGCGGCGCTGCGTGTCGCCGTTTTTGGTACAGGTATTCGGGCATCAATTACTCACATTGTGTCACAATTCTTGACATCGGATCCAGGGGCATGGGCTTCGGCGGCGGGGGGACGTTTTGGGGGGGGGGGGGCGTCCCCCAGTTAAAAAATTAGGGGAATGTCCCCCCAAAGAAAGCAGACTTACTTTTTTCTCATGAATTCGTTCCGAAGGATATGAAACTTAATTTATTCTTAGCTCAAATTACATGTCATTTTCAACCCTATATCGTTCAGTCCTTTCTTTGTACTTAAAGATCTAATTCCTTGATCTAATTCTTTGTAAGGTATCTAATTCTTTGTAGAAAATACAATTATGATATGACAGCTAAAAGTTAGTACGATTAGATTGGCTTCCCCTATGATTGAATGTCAAGTTCATCCATTCATTCGCCATTCATTCCAAAGCCCTAGATACAATTCAGCCAAGGCAGCGAATAGCGTGATGTCATGGGTACATCCATCAATATGCTGTGTTCAAACAGCAATCAGTTTTAGACTTTAGTCCCTTTGAGTCGCTGGAATTGATATAAATGAGTGTTATAGCAGCATGCTTGGTATAATTTTAATGGTTGAAGAACTCTGCAATCCATGTTAAATAAGTTTTTGGAAATATATCATAGAAGGGGTAGCTGGAGCATTCCAGGACAGATCGACCCAAAATATCTCGAAATAACACCCTACATCTCAGGTTTCGATACAATTAAGTCTTGGAGGATATCTTGGCCGTAGATTCACGCTATGAGATTTTCAGCCTCGTCCTTCCAATAGTTTTCGAGTTACTGCCTCGGGCAACTTTGCAATGTCGTGCAAAACTCTAATTTGCAGCGGGCAATAATTCCCATCTAAATCATGCGTCATACAAACATATATATATATATATATATATATATATATATATATATATATATATATATATATGAAATCGCTTCTTTTTAGGATTTTTTTCTCCTCTAGGATGAATATGATGTAGCAATGCTCAATCATAACAATCATATTTATCCCAGAGCAAAAATCCCAAAAATAAGCGATTTCATCTATCTTCTACCTGGGAAAAATGACATTAAAAGAACACAAACCTATATATCATCATAATTATCATGAACCATATACATTAATATAATATAATCATTTTAAGAAATCAGAATCGACTTCGATGGTAAAAATTGGAAATAGGTTTTTCTCCAAATATTATATTTACGTTATTTAACGTACGTTATTACGGATATTTACGTTTTGTATTTGGCAAAATCATGGTCACCAGCACGTCTTAGGTAATCACTTTTCACGTAATTGTGCTAGAGCCCAATTCAACGGGATTATGCTCATCTCGTCGACCTGGTTCCAATGTTATATAACATGAGCACTGTAGTCGCTCTCCTGAGGTCATCCGGTGCAGTCCACGTCAGATCGACCAAGCCATAACACCCTACTTCTCATATGTCGATGAAACTACGGGTCGGGGCTTATCTGGGCCGTATATTCATGCTGTTAAATTTTCAGCTCTGTCGGTCGGATTGTTTTGGAGCTGTAGCCTCAGGCATCTTTTCCATGTCGCGCAAAGCTCTTATTTTCAGCGGGCGATATCTCCCATATAAATAATTATAATTATATGAACCTATATATCAACAGAATCACCATTGACCACAAATTAATGATTTTTTTTATTTATTCGAATATAAAATTTTGACATTTTGACACATGACCTAAAGTCAGGTCACGTGATTTCGTAATGTTCTCAATTACAATGTGATTTTTAGGTGGAATATGAGAGTACAGGCCCTTCAAATCACGTGGCACCTATTCCACTCAGTGATCAAGATCACGTGATGACATAATTCAATATTTCGTCTGTGGATCCTCAAGATAGCAAATTTTATCATCTTTAAAAGCAGACCGATAATGCTATAAAAGTAGCTAATCGTCTTCCAGAGATAATACAAAGTTAAACGACAATTTTCAACAAATCATCTATGCATAATCAAGCCAGGTCATTCGGGAAATCAACCTCAGGTCAGTAGCGGATCCAGGGGGGGGGGGCGTAGGGGCTGAAGCCCCTGCCTTAGAAAACGGCGCCCTCAGGCACCGCGGCGCCGTTCTTGCAAAGGATTTGCCGGCGCCGAAGGCGCTGTAGCGTTCTCGGGGGCCGCCAGGGCGCCCCTGTGTCTACCGACATAGTCGTAGCACTGTTGAAAGGCACCCTTGCACCCTCAGAAGACAGCTTGCCGCCTTCACAACGCATTATGCCGCCCCCAGATGGTACAATCGCCGCCCTCGGAAGGCATTATGCCGCCCTCGGAAGGCATCATGCCGCCATCAGATCGCATTATGCCGCCCTCGGAAGGCATCATGCCTCCTCAGAGTCCAGAGAGCATTATGCCGCCCTCGGAAAGCATCATGCCGCCCTCAGAAAACATCTTGCCGCCCTCGGAAGACATTTTGCCGCCCTCGGAAGTGCATTATGCCGCCCTCGGAGATGTCTTGTGGCCCTCGGAAGGCATCTTACCGCCCTCAGAGCACATTATGCCGCCCTCAGAGTGCAATATGCCGCCCTCGGAAGACATCCTGCTGCCATCAGAGCGCATTATGCTGCTCTTGGAAGGCATCATGCCGCATTCGGAGACATATTGCCGCCCTCGGAAGGCACCTTGCCGTCCTCAGAGCTCATTATGCCGCCCTCGGAAAGCATCATGTCGCCCTCGGAAAACATTTTGCCGCCCTCAGAGTGCAATGTGCCGCCTTCGGAGTTCGGAAGACGTCTTGCCACCTTCGAAAAACATTTCTTGCTACCCTCGGAAGGTATCATACCGCCCCGGATGGCACCTTGCTGGCCCGAAAGCGATGCGGTGTCCCGGTGCACTCAGAATGATGGCACCCTGACGCCTTCAGCTTCCCTCCGACGGCGACCGGGCATCCGTGACCTTCGAAACCAATAACACGCTTTTGCCCCCCTCCCCACACTCCCGATAGCGTCCTGGATGGCGCATGCGAAGAGGCCTGGACCCCCATGAAATAACCGTGACACTTTTTAATATGCCTGGCGAGGCGTTGAAGGTGCTGACGTATTGTACCTTTCACACTCGGGGCGCCTAAAAATAGCTTGGATAAATGTCCAATGTCCATGATGTCCACAGCTCCACAGAAACGTTTTCAGCTTCGATCACCGATTTTTACGCGATTTGGTCCTAAGGACTAAGGTCAAAACGAACCTCCTGCTTTACAAAAATCGGGTTCGTTTTGACCTTACTGGTCTCCTTCAAGATCACATTCAAGGTCAAACGACGGGGAACGCTGTAGCGCCCAAAGTTACCGTCCGATCGCGACACATTGGTCTCGAACGATTCCTTGTGCCAGTTCCAAGATGACGAGAATGTTCAGAGTTGTGTCCCGTGACCTTCAAGGTCAAACCCCGTGACCTTTAATGTCAAATTCAGGGCCAAAGGACGATATTTTTTCCGCGTCCTTTCCATTTCCAGAATGACAAGCATTCTTAGAGTTGTACCCCGTGACCTTCAAGTTAGCGGCCAAAGTTGCGCGCTACAGCGTTCCCGTCCTTTGACCTTGAAGGTCACGGGTAACGAATTTACTCTAAGAATACTTGTCATCCTGGAAATTGGCACGGGGCATCGTTTGAGACCATTTGTGTTGCAATCAGACGCAAACTTTGGGCGCTACAGCGTCCGTCCTTTGCCATTAAATTTGACCTTGAATGAGACCTGTAAGGTCAAAATGAACCTGATTCTGGGAAATAGGTGGTTCAACTTGATCTTGAGACCAAATGTCATAAAAATCGGTGACCGACTCTGAAAACGTTTTATAATCCCCTTGGATTGGCGCGACCCAATATGAACGACTCAACTGTCGTAACACAAGATGTTGCTCCTTGTATATCCAGGTATGCAACTTAGTTTCCCCATGTTGCGACAATATTTTTTTTTGCTTCTCCGGGCTACATGTAGTTAGCCCGGAGAATAAACAAAACTCATGTAAATTTTGTGAATCATGTGAACCTACGTATATCCGCAGTCGGACCTTCGATCATGCCACCAGACTTGCAAAAGGGTCCCGCACCCCGTTGGGGTATTCAGCCGAACTGGGGTGGGGGCATATTCTGCCACCTCGTTATCTTCCGAACCAATAACCGCAGCGAGACGCGCAAGTAATCGAAAGTTCAGCGAGACAAGCAATCGAAAGTTCTCAATGAGCTCCACGTAAAATATACGTGAAATGTTCGAAATTAGGTCACATGTCAGGTCACGGTCAGGTGAAATGTCAAAATCGAGCTATTAGGTTGATTTGCTATACTTTCCATTTAAAGCCTTATATTGCGACTATTATGGCACAAAGTGCTCTCAGGGACATAATACATCTTCCGCATAAGGGAAATTGAGATTGTAAGCAAAGCTCAAGCCGTCAAGGGCAGGTCAGAAAATATGACTATTGGCAAAAGGTCTACGAAAGTCATGCAACCCATGTTTTATGGGTTATTTTACACGTATAATTTGAAAGTGGTAGCCAATTTTACACCCCGACCCCATATAATGGCCCGTAGGCGAAGTTCAGGTCAAGGTCAGGTTGCATAAGGTCAAAATTTGAAATTGATTAATATAAATAAAAAGGTAATTTTCTAGACCAGTTGTGTCTGATTAATACAGTGGTGGCATTTATTTGCCTGTATCTGGTAATTAAAAGGCATAAAATGCAATTACAACAAATTACGTCATGGGTCATGATACTTGGGAGCCATAAGTCAGTCAAAAATAAAGATTTTACTTTGCATTTTGGTGTGGGTATCGTTCATACTTCGTTATCCAATATATATATATATATATATATATATATATATATATATATATATATATATATATATATATATATATATGTATATATATATATATATATATATATATATATATATATATATATATATATATATATATATATATATATATTCTATTTTGTTATATCTTTGAATATTTATATTTTGTGGGATTTTTCCTAAAAAAAATCTTCTTTTTTTGTCCAAAACTAACAAAAATGCAAATCCGAGATAGCCTTTTTGAAGAAAATTCCATTTTCTTTCGTCTACAGTTTTTCAAACATTTATCGTTTTTCCACCAAAAATGGCATGACCTGACATCACTAAAACGTTATTATCTCCCAAACTACTTCATTAATTTGAATGACATCAGTTGGGCAAACTACGGGGAGGCGGTCTAAAAATGGATCGATCAAAAATTAGGTCGTGACGTCATCAAAATGGGCGGAGCATACCCTTATAAGGAGATCCGATCTAAAAATGTATTGTTTTCCTGACATTCACACCTTCAAACACCCTATCACCCCTAAAAAAAACCCATCACCCCTGGATTTTGTTTTTCGGTTGAAACTGCACGAATCGCGTCATCATATTGTCTTGTACTTGTATGATCAGATCCCTACTTTGGCAGATATGGCCAAAGTAAGGGTCGGCGATCTCATTTTCGGCACTCGCAGCAGCCTCAGCGAGTTAAATTTTGATTCACCACCTTACTTCACGATCTAAAATTGGATTAGCCGGCTGACGACCGATCTAAAAAAATATTTCACACTGTGGTCGTTGCGTCGCGCAATCAATATTTAGATCTTCATTTACGTGTAACAAGGGCAATTACCGAATCTGGTCACATTTAGTATTCCGATATATTGATGGACAACATGTTCTCCAACACCTTTTAACCTCCGAGTATGCGTATGTTGCTCCGAATTGGCCTAATGGCATATATGCCTCACAGTTTGATACTGCATGTATGCCCAAATATGGGCATAACAAAATCTAAAAAGTGACTGATCTATTATGTATCGCCTCTGTTTGCCCAACTGACATGTTGAGAGAAGACGTAAAATGGATGCAACATAAGGTACGGAACGTTTCACGTCAATATCTATCATAGTTTTCAAGATATTTAGAAAATCCGGGAGGGGCAGACTCTGCCCCCCCGGGGGGGGGGGGGGGGGGGGGGTAAGGAAGAGGCATATTTTACCCGTTTAATTTACAAAATGGATTGGCGCCCCTCTGGACCATGCCGCCCTTGTTACCGAGGAAATATGCCGCCCTCGGGCCTGAAGCCCCCTGCCTTAGAAAATCCTGGATCCGCCACTGCCTCAGGTCACGTGACCTTGAGGTCATGGAGCGACCTGCAGGGGACATGTTATGCATCAATGAATGCAGCTCGACGAGGCAAATATAACTAATGCTGTTGAGGTAAAGGGAGTGTACCTACTGTTTTGGAATGTCAATTTTTTCATACGGTAAGTAACTCCTGATTCTGGGAAATAGGCGGTTCAACTTGATCTTGAGACCAAATGTCGTAAAAATCGGTGACAGTGTTGAGTTGAGTTGAGTAGTAAAATTTTCGCCAATATTGGTGGCGCCCTGTCGATCAGGTGGCGTCCCTCAAGGCTGTATCAAGGACGTATCCAATTTGTGTCGTCCCAAAAAATATAGTATACCTCCTTTCACTCCAAGTTTGCAGCCGAAGCGCTTTAATAATAACAGCACGCGAAAAATATGAGGAATTTTAGTGTCAAAACCGTGTCAGGGTGACGAACAATAGCTCGTGCCGGCGGGCCGGCGTGCCCCTACGCCACACCTGAGACAGCGCAAACAAAGGCGTCCCCGGCGCCCCTCTGCCCGTACCATACACACACTACCGGGTGGCGGGCCACTGCCCGACACGGACTGACAGAGAGATGGAGACGCGGCGACGGTCACCGGGGCCACTGCCCGACACGGACTGACAGAGAGATGGAGACGCGGCGACGGTCACCGGGGCCACTGCCCGACACGGACTGACAGAGGGACGGAGACGCGGCGACGGTCACCGGGGCCACTGCCCGACACGGACTGACAGAGGGACGGAGACGCGGCGACGGTCACCGGGGCCACTGCCCGACACGGACTGACAGAGGGATGGAGACGCGGCGACGGTCACCGGGGCCACTGCCCGACACGGACTGACAGAGGGACGGAGACGCGGCGACGGTCACCGGGGCCACTGCCCGACACGGACTGACAGAGGGACGGAGACGCGGCGACGGTCACCGGGGCCACTGCCCGACACGGACTGACAGAGGGACGGAGACGCGGCGACGGTCACCGGGGCCACTGCCCGACACGGACTGACAGAGAGATGGAGACGCGGCGACGGTCACCGGGGCCACTGCCCGACACGGACTGACAGAGGGACGGAGACGCGGCGACGGTCACCGGGGCCACTGCCCGACACGGACTGACAGAGGGACGGAGACGCGGCGACGGTCACCGGGGCCACTGCCCGACACGGACTGACAGAGGGACGGAGACGCGGCGACGGTCACCGGGGCCACTGCCCGACACAGACTGACAGAGGGACGGAGACGCGGCGACGGTCACCGGGGCCACTGCCCGACACGGACTGACAGAGAGATGGAGACGCGGCGACGGTCACCGGGGCCACTGCCCGACACGGACTGACAGAGAGATGGAGACGCGGCGACGGTCACCGGGGCCACTGCCCGACACGGACTGACAGAGAGATGGAGACGCGGCGACGGTCACCGGGGCCACTGCCCGACACGGACTGACAGAGGGACGGAGACGCGGCGACGGTCACCGGGGCCACTGCCCGACACGGACTGACAGAGGGACGGAGACGCGGCGACGGTCACCGGGGCCACTGCCCGACACGGACTGACAGAGGGACGGAGACGCGGCGACGGTCACCGGGGCCACTGCCCGACACAGACTGACAGAGGGACGGAGACGCGGCGACGGTCACCGGGGCCACTGCCCGACACGGACTGACAGAGAGATGGAGACGCGGCGACGGTCACCGGGGCCACTGCCCGACACGGACTGACAGAGAGATGGAGACGCGGCGACGGTCACCGGGGCCACTGCCCGACACGGACTGACAGAGAGATGGAGACGCGGCGACGGTCACCGGGGCCACTGCCCGACACAGACTGACAGAGGGACGGAGACGCGGCGACGGTCACCGGGGCCACTGCCCGACACGGACTGACAGAGAGATGGAGACGCGGCGACGGTCACCGGGGCCACTGCCCGACACGGACTGACAGAGAGATGGAGACGCGGCGACGGTCACCGGGGCCACTGCCCGACACGGACTGACAGAGAGATGGAGACGCGGCGACGGTCACCGGGGCCACTGCCCGACACGGACTGACAGAGAGATGGAGACGCGGCGACGGTCACCGGGGCCACTGCCCGACACAGACTGACAGAGGGACGGAGACGCGGCGACGGTCACCGGGGCCACTGCCCGACACGGACTGACAGAGAGATGGAGACGCGGCGACGGTCACCGGGGCCACTGCCCGACACGGACTGACAGAGAGATGGAGACGCGGCGACGGTCACCGGGGCCACTGCCCGACACGGACTGACAGAGAGATGGAGACGCGGCGACGGTCACCCGGTCCACTGCCCGACACGGACTGACAGAGAGATGGAGACGCGGCGACGGTCACCGGGGCCACTGCCCGACACAGACTGACAGAGGGACGGAGACGCGGCGACGGTCACCGGGGCCACTGCCCGACACGGACTGACAGAGAGATGGAGACGCGGCGACGGTCACCGGGGCCACTGCCCGACACGGACTGACAGAGAGATGGAGACGCGGCGACGGTCACCGGGGCCACTGCCCGACACAGACTGACAGAGGGACGGAGACGCGGCGACGGTCACCGGGGCCACTGCCCGATACAGACTGACAGAGGGACGGAGACGCGGCGACGGTCACCGGGGCCACTGCCCGATACAGACTGACAGAGGGACGGAGACGCGGCGACGGTCACCGGGGCCACTGCCCGACACAGACTGACAGAGGGACGGAGACGCTGACAGAGGGACGGAGACGCGGCGACGGTCACAGGGGCCACTGCCCGACACAGACTGACAGAGGGACGGAGACGCTGACAGAGGGACGGAGACGCGGCGACGGTCACCGGGGCCACTGCCCGACACAGACTGACAGAGGGACGGAGACGCGGCGACGGTCACCGGGGCCACTGCCCGACACAGACTGGCAGAGGGACGGAGACGCTGACAGAGGGACGGAGACGCGGCAACGGTCACCCGGTCCACTGCCCGACACAGACTGACAGAGGGACGGAGACGCTGACAGAGGGACGGAGACGCGGCGACGGTCACCCGGTCCACTGCCCGACACAGACTGACAGAGGGACGGAGACGCTGCCAGAGGGACGGAGACGCGGCGACGGTCACCGGGGCCACTGCCCGACACAGACTGACAGAGGGACGGAGACGCGGCGACGGTCACCGGAGCCACTGCCCGACACAGTCTGACAGAGGGACGGAGACGCTGACAGAGGGACGGAGACGCGGCGACGGTCACCGGGGCCACTGCCCGACACGGACTGACAGAGGGACGGAGACGCGGCGACGGTCACCGGGGCCACTGCCCGACACAGACTGACAGAGGGACGGAGACGCGGCGACGGTCACCGGGGCCACTGCCCGACACAGACTGACAGAGGGACGGAGACGCGGCGACGGTCACCGGGGCCACTGCCCGACACAGACTGACAGAGGGACGGAGACGCTGACAGAGGGACGGAGACGCGACGACGGTCACCGGGGCCACTGCCCGACACAGACTGACAGAGGGACGGAGACTCGGCGACGGTCACCCGGTCCACTGCCCGACACAGACTGACAGAGGGACGGAGACGCGGCGACGGTCACCGGGGCCACTGCCCGACACAGACTGACAGAGGGACGGAGACGCTGACAGAGGGACGGAGACGCGGCGGCGGTCACCGGACACAACTGTGCACACAATAACACAGCAGTTTCTGACGACTCTGATCATATATAGGTTTACATGACTCTAATTTTCAGAGGGCAATATCGGATATTGCCCTCTGAAAATTAGAGTTTTGCATAACATTACAAAGTTGCCCGAGGCTAAAACTCGAAAACCATTCGACGGACGAGGCTGAAAATTTGCGTGAATTTACGGCCCAGATAACTCTCCACACGTAGTTTGATTGCAATCTGAGATGCATGGTGTTATAGCTTGGTCGATCTGTGATGGAATGCCCCAGCTTGCTGGGGGATAGCGATGAAGATTCGCGAAAATAAGGGTCCCCGAACACTCGCGAAAATAAGTTCGCCCTCCAGGGGCGGATCCAGGGGGGCAAGGGGCCATGACCCCGCCCCCCCCAAAGGTCCTGAAACCGTGATTTGCTCCCCACTCTCCAAACGGCCGGACGTACAACGGTGGATAGTTGACACGGTCCCTGGTCAACAACTTTTGCTTTTGACTGAGACTGTGAACTGCGTCCTCCCCAGTAACAAAAAAAAACGTGGCGACGCCCCTGTCCAGGGATGTAGTTTCGCAAAATCAGTTGGGGGCATGGGCGTAACCACCACTGGGGACGAGACGCGTCCCCTCCAACATTTTTTAGATTTTAACATTACGCCTATGGGCGTTGCATGGCAAGAATCGACTTCAAACTGCCTCCCCCCCTTCTTTCGGAAGGTGGTTACGCCCATAGTTGGGGAGGGGGGAGGGGAGGGGGGGGGGGGGGGGGGGGGGCTCAACTCAGGTTGAACCAGTGGTGGATCTAGGTTTCGAGTTTGGTTTCGTGTTTCGAATTTCGCTACAAATTTCTCAAAAAGGGCGCCATTCTCCCACATGATGCGCCGTCACCGAAAGTTGTTGAGCGGGGCAGTGGTAAATAGTACGAGTACTTTTTCAATCATGTCTTGGGGGGGGGGGGGACAAACACATAAATTTGCCTACCAATTTTTCGTTTGAGGGCAATTGCCCATTTTGCACAACCGTATATCCGCCACTGGGTTCAACCTAGCGTACCAAAGATGTTTTATCGGATTTGACAACTAACAACCTAGTCTTAGGTCCTGTGTCAAGACAATATATCATTAGTTTTGATTTGTCCAATGTTTTTTTTCTTCTTATATTTATTGCTGGAGCCACGGACAACAGCCAAATCACTGACTTTCGACGCGACAATGTTAAAGGAAATGTTGCATCTTTGTATTAGTATTAAACTGAGATAGCCATTATCTTGGACCGTTATTGAAATGTCTAAATTACTAGTAATTTTTCCCAAAACTTAACCGTTTTTAAGCAATTCAATTTACCATTTTCAAAATGATTCCAGGCTGGTGCAGCCGCTGATTGGCTGAAAGCCACTTTGTCAGCCAATCAGCGGCGGTATATAGCTCAATAATGATGTCATTCGCCCAAATCTAAAAACCTACATTTGTATAAAGTTAAGTCACTTTTTGAGTGAAAAAAAATATCACCATCGTTTTCAGCAGCACTTACTTCATATTTTCTACTACAACCAGCGTATATTTGACAACTTTCAGAAAGGTGAAACATTCCCTTTAAGGTTCTTAAGGTTCTTTTATGAAACGTCGCACTTTCCTTGATAATAGTTAGGCATGGTCGTGCCGCAACAATCATCGTCAATTTCGGCCCGAGAATTTAGCTCAACTAAGCCACCCTATGCAACATTTCTTTGCCGTTTTGTGCTTTTCTCGCCTTCGGGAACATTTTGCTATCTCAAATTTGCATCATCACGTAAAATACAGAATAGAAAGAAACATGAAAAATAGTGGTCCTTGCCCCCTCCCCCTCCCCAGTCAGTGGCGGCAGATCGTATTTTCGGATGGGGGGGGGGGCAAAGCAATCTCCAGGGCCCCCGAAGCGTCAGGGCCCCTTTGAAGGACTGAGGGCCCCTTCGCCTGTTACATAGCGGGGGAGATGTAAATTGGCGACCGTGTGCACCTTCGGGCCGATTGAAGACCCCTCGTCCTCGAGCCGACTGAAGGCCACTCAGGCCGACCAAGGGTCCCTCAGACCGACCGAAGGCTTCCTCAGGTCCACCGAGCCCCCTCGGGCAGCCAGAGGGCCGGGCCCTCAGGCAGACTGAGAGCCCCACGGGCCGGCTAAGGGCTATCTGAGGCCGACAGAGGACCGGCCCCCTCGGGCTGGCTGAGGGCCCATCAGGCAGACCGAGGGTCCCTTCAGGCTGACCGAAAGCTCACTGAGTACGACGAGGACCGACCGAGGGTCTCCTCAGGCTGTTCCAGGGCACCTTGCGGGCCCTCGGTCAATTTCTTTTCTCGGCAAAAAAGAAAAAGCAATATTTCCAGAGGGCCGACTTTGCATTTTCCCCATTTTTTTTTTTGGGGGGGGGGGGGGGGGGGGTTGGTGGGGGGGACCATATATTTTCACTCAAACTTCTTACTGTGTCTTGTCGAGTGATTTCCAGTTTCGGCTCATACGATATGTCGCTTTTTGTTTGGATCGAGTGATAATGAGACGGGCGGTGACTTTCCTGTGCTCTGATACGTAGTCACACGGTACTACTGAACATTCCATCGAAGACTGTTGTCACTTACTGTAGACAAAATATTATCCAGCACAATATGCATTCGGCCTCTATAGAATGTTGGCTCCTGAATCATAATCTTGAGTCCATACCGTTGCAAGTTGCTGAGTCGACTAGCTGCCCTTGGGTTACTATTTGAATCAGAGTTAAAGTCGCCGAGCATAAGTAGATTTTGGAGGGCGTAGCGACTCAGAACAGTTTGAAGCTGTTCTTCTATATCATTGTAGTCTGAATCTACTTGAGCAGTCGTAGTCGATGGCGGACGGTACAAGCACCCGATGACAGCAGCTCTACGTTGATCTAGTTTGACTTTAATCCAAAGTGATTCAACATTAGATGATTGTGAATTTGTGAGGCCTCTGGCGTCTTTATCGTCTCGACTTGAAAATCTTCTCTGATGAACATACAAACTCCACCACCACTCTTCTTTCGACCCATCTTTCGAACTTTCCGGAACAGCTTGTACTTAGGGAGCTGAATCAAGCGACTAGGTGTGCTGGTTTTCAGATTGGTTTCAGTGTAGCAGACTATTTCTGGTTTGGTATCGGCTAATTCTGCACTGATGTCCGGCAGCTTCGGAAGAAGAGATTGAGTATTCAATAGCTCGATGTTCACTGACGATGGGTTGCGCTGCTGCTTCGTCGAAGTGTGAGGTTTGTTTCGTGTGTTGGTCGATTCTGGTCGTAATTGATGACAGTCGGTACGGGTCAGACATCGGTTCCATCTTCTCGTTTGTTGGACGTGTGTATGCCGGATCGGGCGAGGAAGGCGAGGTCGAATAATCGTAGGAATCGGCTATTCGACAGGGTCGTTGTTAAGGCTTCGTAAGTGTTCAATCGTGTATTGTAGATTCGCTCGACACATTCTCTTCCCGGTGAGGTGTTCGAGTTGATTCTCCACGCGTACTCAGGTAAAAAATCAAGTGAGGTTGGCCTTTCTCGGTTCTTGAAAACATTACAAATCTTTAAAAAGTACAAAAAATGACAACTTTAAACAATAATATTACCACCAATTATTGATAAATATGCATACAAAATATATGTGGGGAAAGCTTGAACAATTATGAATCTTCTGTATAACATTTTACATTAACCAGACGCAAAATACAGCAATTATAACGAGGCAATCACAGAGATGAATAAACACGTCTAACACATTCAGCTGCACAAACCTATGCAGCCCTTGCCTATGCATATGGTTTGCACATCTGCAAGGTTTTTCAGCGATGACGAAAAACGAAAAACGGTGGGGCAAAGCGTATCAGTTTTCTTTGCCCATCTTATACCTCACCTTGTGCTTTTTTTGTAATCTTTGAGAGAACCCCTCTTATGCAATATTTGTTTGCGGATTTGAGCTTTTTTCGTCTTTGGGTACCTTTTATCCCATCAAATTTCCATTGCTTAACAATTTTGTTAAGCAAGGGAAATTTGATGGAGTAAAAGGTACCCAAAGACGAGAAAAGCTCAAATCCGCAAACAAATATTGCATAAGAGGGGTTCTCTCAAATATTTTATTAAAAAATGCTCGTTTTTTTGTTGTTGCTGAAACCGTTCATTTGAATGGTTTCAACAAAAACCCTGACCCCCAAAAAATCCATTGTCTTAATCCCTGAAGAGGCGTCTCTAAAAATAACAGAACAATCTGATTATGCCGACTTGTTCTGCGCACTGACATCAATATAATACCTAGACAGCTAACTCTCGCGCCGCATACGCCGGACGGCCCGTTCCCACACTGTGGTGGCGTCAGCCGTCCTGGGGGAGGGGGGGGGGGGGGGGAAATATCGTGGGCGCCATTGGGACCAATGTATAAATGGCAAATCTGAACGGCTTCCTGACTGGGCTACGCTTGGAAAAGGTGGTGCAAAGTAGCATCATATTATTCGTTGGAGATTCTAGATTGAGCCCAAACGAATTATAAGGTTCCACCTGGTCATGGAATTTCTGGAGAGCAGCTGACATGATCGGTTACCATGACCTTATTTGGGGTGTACAAACCACGTGACGTTATACCGTTCACTTTCCATTGCAAATGCGATCTAAGCTTCATATACTTCATATACTAAGCTTATACCGCATTCGCAACGGAAAGTGAACGGTATAACCAAGGTACTTTAATAGAGGTAGGGGCGTAAGGATTCAGTCACGTGACTTCCCAGCGCACGTGGAACCGATCGCCGGCATCCGCCAGTGTGGTTGGGCCCAAGGAATCTCAGTCAGCTGATACTCCCATTGCTTTAACATTGAGATTTTGCAATGCTTTTTAGGGGAAAAATATTTAGGTACTAAATGACTTCGCAGGTGGATTCATGACCCGGGTATGGATAGAAGATAGAACAAGGTATTTTTTGTATCACCCGGCGGTAGCTTTTCCCGCCTTATATTCCTCACCAGACGGTCTCAATCACAGCCCACAAATCGCACGCGTTCGGATAGAGCGGTTATGGAGGTGGTATCCGTGGCGGTGGGTGGTATTTTCGGATGGGGGGAGGGGGGAACAAACCCAGGGGCCCCCTCGATCAAAGCGGCCCCATCTCACGGTAACCCCCCACCCCCCCCCTAAAAAATGGCGCGAAATAGTATCTCCTCGGATTTAAGCCACTATATTTTGCAGGGCCCCTAAATGGTCGCAAAAAACGTCGGACAGGCCCATGTTGAAGTCTCAGGCCTTCCGAGGGCCCCCTCAGGCCTACCGAGGAACCCTTCAGGCTCGCCAAGGGCCCCATCAGGCCTACCGAGGGCCCCTCAGGCTCACCAAGGGCCCCTCAGGCCTACCGAGGGCCCCTCATGCTACCGAAGGCCCCCTCAGGCCTACCGAGGGACCCCTCAGGCCTACCGAGGGCCCCATCAGGCCATACCGAGGGTCCCACCAGGCCTACCGAGGGCCCTCATGCCTACCGAAGGCCCCTCTGGCCTACCGAGGGGCCCCTCCGGCCTACCGAGGGCCCCCTCAGGCCGACTGGGGGCCTACTGTCGGCCTCTCAGACTGGCTGGGGCACCTCGGGGCCTTCGGTCAACTTCTTGAAGGGTCTCTCTGACAAATTTATGTGTTGGGGGGGGGGGGGGTAAATCATGTTCCCACCACTACTTCTTGAGTGAGGGGGAAGCTTATTAAAAAGAAATGCGTCAACCGAGCCGCCCAAGACTACCTTAAAGGAAATAGTTCACCTTCAACATGGGATTTTGAACTGAAATGGCAGTTTTGTAGCCCGTGTTGAGAAATCCTTATCTGCAACTTTTCTTGGCTGAAAAGACTCTCCAGCCGAAGATATTTGACTTTTTTGGCGAAGGAATGCGGCGCATATATGATATACCGTACCGTCTGAGAGTGCCAGCACTACCAGGGCGCATGCGCAGACCAATAACGCACACCATAACATTAATAATTTACGACCTTCTGTCCTGAATTGGCGCGATGTAGGACCATTTTTGAAAAGAAAAAAAGAAACTGTATTAAAAAATATAATAAAATCGTGTTCTGAAAAATGTCCGAAGGGGAACTATTTCCTTTAAGTAACTTTGACCGCCTGAACTATTGCCATCTGACGTCACGACCAATCGGAGAGCAGAATTTCAAATTACGAAATATACTTAATTATTTTAAAAACTAATAATCCGGAGGAATTTATAGTGAAGTGTCAATCTAAAAAAATATGTTTTAATAATTTGCTTTTCATCAAACACATAAAAGTAGTGACTTACGTACCCTGCAACTAGTCCATTATTTGTTTGTCAGAAATGGCGGTAGCTAATGCGCCAGTTCACTAGACAATGCGCCAGTTTACTAGACAAACCCGGGCCTCCAATCAGATTCCTCCATTTGGTCACATGTCCTCTTGCCACCCACCTGGGTATAACCAAGGTACTTTTAATTGAGATTTCGTCCTGCCAGCTCCACGGAGCTGGCAGGACGGCCCTGTATGTCGCCTATCCACGGAGCTGGCAGGACGGCCCTGTATAGGGCCTCTCCACGGAGCTGGCAGGACGGCCCTGTATGTCGCCTCCCCACGGAGATGGCAGGACGGCCCTGTATGTCGCCTCTCCACGGAGCTGGCAGGACGGCCCTGTATGTCGCCTCTCCACGGAGATGGCAGGACGGCCCTGTATGTCACCTCTCCACGGAGATGGCAGGACGGCCCTGTATGTCGCCTCCCCACGGAGCTGGCAGGAGGCCCTGTATGTCGCCTCTCCACGGAGCTGGCAGGACGGCCCTGTATGTCGCCTCTCCGCGGAGCTGGCAGGATGGCCCTGTATGTCGCCTCTCCACGGAGCTGGCAGGACGGCCCTGTATGTCGCCTCTCCACGGAGCTGGCAGGACGGCCCTGTATGTCGCCTCTCTACGGAGATGGCAGGACGGCCCTGTATGTCGCCTCTCCACGGAGATGGCAGGACGGCCCTGTATGTCGCCTCTCCACGGAGATGGCAGGACGGCCCTGTATGTCACCTCTCCACGGAGCTGGCAGGACGGCCCTGTATGTCGCCTCTCCACGGAGATGGCAGGACGGCCCTGTATGTCGCCTCTCCGCGGAGCTGGCAGGATGGCCCTGTATGTCACCTCTCCACGGAGCTGGCAGGACGGCCCTGTATGTCGCCTCTCCACGGAGATGGCAGGACGGCCCTGTATGTCGCCTCTCCGCGGAGCTGGCAGGATGGCCCTGTATGTCACCTCTCCACGGAGCTGGCAGGACGGCCCTGTATGTCGCCTCTCCACGGAGATGGCAGGACGGCCCTGTATGTCGCCTCTCCACGGAGATGGCAGGACGGCCCTGTATGTCGCCTCTCCACGGAGATGGCAGGACGGCCCTGTATGTCGCCTCTCCACGGAGATGGCAGGACGGCCCTGTATGTCGCCTCTCCACGGAGATGGCAGGACGGCCCTGTATGTCGCCTCTCCACGGAGATGGCAGGACGGCCCTGTATGTCGCCTCTCCACGGAGATGGCAGGACGGCCCTGTATGTCGCCTCTCCACGGAGCTGGCAGGACGGCCCTGTATGTCGCCTCTCCACGGAGCTGGCAGGACGGCCCTGTATGTCACCTCTCCACGGAGATGGCAGGACGGCCCTGTATGTCACCTCTCCACGGAGCTGGCAGGACGGCCCTGTATGTCGCCTCTCCACGGAGATGGCAGGACGGCCCTGTATGTCGCCTCTCCACGGAGCTGGCAGGACGGCCCTGTATGTCGCCTCTCCACGGAGCTGGCAGGACGGCCCTGTATGTCGCCTCTCCACGGAGATGGCAGGACGGCCCTGTATGTCACCTCTCCACGGAGATGGCAGGACGGCCCTGTATGTCGCCTCTCCACGGAGCTGGCAGGACGGCCCTGTATGTCGCCTCTCCACGGAGATGGCAGGACGGCCCTGTATGTCGCCTCTCCACGGAGATGGCAGGACGGCCCTGTATGTCGCCTCTCCACGGAGATGGCAGGACGGCCCTGTATGTCGCCTCTCCACGGAGATGGCAGGACGGCCCTGTATGTCGCCTCTCCACGGAGCTGGCAGGACGGCCCTGTATGTCGCCTCTCCACGGAGCTGGCAGGACGGCCCTGTATGTCGCCTCTCCACGGAGATGGCAGGACGGCCCTGTATGTCGCCTCTCCACGGAGATGGCAGGAAGGCCCTGTATGTCGCCTCTCCACGGAGCTGGCAGGACGGCCCTGTATGTCGCCTCTCCACGGAGATGGCAGGACGGCCCTGTATGTCGCCTCTCCACGGAGATGGCAGGACGGCCCTGTATGTCGCCTCTCCACGGAGCTGGCAGGACGGCCCTGTATGTCGCCTCTCCACGGAGATGGCAGGACGGATGCTGCGGAGACATCGATAGAGGCTCTGTCTGTCGCGCCGCTGACTCACTATCGGCCCTGATGACCTCAGACGCTCACTCCACGCAACGCGCTTACCGGCGCAGAACAAAACACGATTGAGGTGACGGTTGACGTTCCCGGTCCACCTTGACGACAGATCCAATGGGCCTTGTAGAACCAACAGTCACTGGCGTGTTTCTTTTTATCTTCGTTTCTTTTGAGACTATATCGGCTTTCACATTGGGCAAGCGGGAGTAGTGGATTAAGAAAATACGAAAAAATGCGTCTCTATCACGTGCGAGGAACGCGGCGGCGCGGCGCTGAGCTGCCAGCATGGCAGACGGCTTACGTTACATAATCCAGCGAGAATCCAGCAGGGATCCAGCAGGGACACAGCGAGAATATAGCAAGGGTCCAGTGAGGATCCAGCGGGGGTCCAACGGGGGTCCAGAGGGGGTCCAGCGGGGGTCCAGCGGGGGTCCAGCGGGGGTCCAGCGGGGGTCCAGCGGGGGTCCAGCGGGGGTCCAGCGGGGGTCCAGCGGGGGTCCAGCGGGGGTCCAGCGGGGGTCCAGCGGGGGTCCAGTGAGGATCCAGCGGGGTCCAACGGGGGTCCAGCGGGGGTCCAGCGGGGGTCCAGCGGGGGTCCAGCGGGGGTCCAGCGGGGGTCCAGCAAGGATCCAGCGGGGGTCCAGCGGGGGTCCAGCGGGGGTCCAGCGGGGGTCCAGCGGGGGTCCAGCGGGGGTCCAGCGGGGGTCCAGCGGGGGTCCAGCAAGGATCCAGCGGGGGTCCAGCGGGGGTCCAGCAAGGATCCAGCGGGGGTCCAGCGGGGGTCCAGCAAGGATCCAGCGGGGGTCCAGCGGGGGTCCAGCAAGGATCCAGCGGGGGTCCAGCGGGGGTCCAGCAAGGATCCAGCGGGGGTCCAGCAAGGATCCAACGGGGGTCCAGCGGGGGTCCAGCGGGGGTCCAGCGGGGGTCCAGCGGGGGTCCAGCAAGGATCCAGCGGGGGTCCAGCGGGGGTCCAGCGGGGGTCCAGCGGGGGTCCAGCGGGGGTCCAGCAAGGGTCCAGCGGGGGTCCAGCGGGGGTCCAGCGGGGGTCCAGCGGGGGTCCAGCGGGGGTCCAGCGGGGGTCCAGCGGGGGTCCAGCGGGGGTCCAGCGGGGGTCCAGCAAGGATCCAGAGGGGATCCAGCGGGGGTCCAGCGGGGGTCCAGCGGGGGTCCAGCGGGGGTCCAGCAAGGATCCAGAGGGGATCCAGCGGGGGTCCAGCGGGGGTCCAGCGGGGGTCCATCGGGGGTCCAGCGGGGGTCCAGCAAGGATCCAGCGGGGGTCCAGCGGGGGTCCAGCGGGGGTCCAGCAAGGATCCAGAGGGGATCCAGCGGGGGTCCAGCAAGGATCCAGCGCGGCGGGGCGGCACCTCGCCGCTGAGTGACGAGCAGACTCGTCCTCTGTCGTACCGAAACCCCACAGGTTAGACAGGTTAGACAGACAGGACAGGACAGGACAACGACCACGACTTGCTGCACAATGGACACAACTTGTAATTTCACATGACGGAAACCAACACACGTGTAGATGTTTCGACACAATGTCACAGCACACACCTATCGGCGGCTCCCGAGGGCCAGTCACAGATTTGGGGCCCCCAATTGATAAACAGCATCTGTGGGTTGGCTGTTCGCATCCTGAACTGGTGTCCCTGACACGGTGTAACACGCCAGCCGCAGCCTCTGAGTAGAGCTGATCGCAGCGGCGGCCGCAGCCAGCCGGGGCCTGACAGGGGCAGCGCCGCGCACAACTACTGGCCGATCACAGCACAGCGCCCAGCGACGACAAAATCGCCACCGCGAACCGGGCCGGTCGGCCGGCCGTCCGGCCCGGGGGGCAGCTGGGGCAGTCCTGTTTCAGAGGTGACGGCACCGGCAGCTCACACGGACCGGCTGCACGCCAGTCACGCTAACACCGCCCGCCGGGAGACGCGCCGCACCAGACGCACCGAGAGCGGTACAGCAGCTGCAGGGGAGGGCAGCTCACAGGACAATGTGTCGACGTCCAGGTCCAGTGGCTGGACAGCGTCCAGCTCCAGTGGCTGGACAGCGTCCAGGTCCAGTGGTTGGACAGCGTCCAGGTCCAGTGGCTGGATAGCGTCCAGGTCCAGTGGCTGGATAGCGTCCAGGTCCAGTGGCTGGATAGCGTCCAGATCCAGTGGCTGGATAGCGTCCAGGTCCAGTGGCTGGATAGCGTCCAGGTCCAGTGGCTGGATAGCGTCCAGGTCCAGTGGTTGGACAGCGTCCAGGTCCAGTGGCTGGACAGCGTCCAGGTCCAGTGGCTGGATAGCGTCCAGGTCCAGTGGCTGGATAGCGTCCAGGTCCAGTGGCTGGATAGCGTCCAGGTCCAGTGACTGGATAGCGTCCAGGTCCAGTGGCTGGATAGCGTCCAGGTCCAGTGGCTGGATAGCGTCCAGGTCCAGTGGCTGGATAGCGTCCAGGTCCAGAAGCTAACGACAGCTATGTGCATCGATCTCCGAAACAGATCCCAGGTCCCTGAACATCTCTTCGCAAAATAAAAAAACGGATCTAGGATCCCAACGGATTTCAAGATAATGCGCAACAGCGGATATCTTAGGATTCAGAACAAACTAGACCGAACCCGGTGAGAGTTGTGTCGGAACCCCATATGAGCACACACCTGGTGGAAAGCCGTCTCGTAAGCGGGTTTTAATCCAGCGTGGCCAACATAGACGTCTGGTAGGGGCCGTCGTGGGAGCGGGTTTTAATCCAGCGTGGCCAACATAGACGTCTGGCGGGGGCCGTCGTGGGAGCGGGTTTTAATCCAGCGTGGCCAACATAGACGTCTGGTAGGGGCCGTCGTGGGAGCGGGTTTTAATCCAGCGTGGCCAACATAGACGTCTGGTAGGGGCCGTCATGAGAGCGGGTTTTAATCCAGCGTGGCCAACATAGACGTCTGGCGGGGGCCGTCTCGTCAGAGCGGGTTTTAATCCAGCGTGGCCAACATAGACGTCTGGTAGGGGCCGTCATGAGAGCGGGTTTTAATCCAGCGTGGCCAACATAGACGTCTGGCGGGGGCCGTCTCGTCAGAGCGGGTTTTAATCCAGCGTGGCCAACATAGACGTCTGGTAGGGGCCGTCTCGTCAGAGCGGGTTTTAATCCATCGTGGCCAACATAGACGTCTGGTAGGGGCCGTCTCGTCAGAGCGGGTTTTAATCCAGCGTGGCCAACACAGACATCTGGTAGGGGCCGTCATGAGAACGGGTTTTAATCCAGCGTGGCCAACATAGACATCTGGTAGGGGCCGTCTCGTCAGAGCGGGTTTTAATCCATCGTGGCCAACATAGACGTCTGGTAGGGGCCGTCTCGTCAGAGCGGGTTTTAATCCAGCGTGGCCAACACAGACGTCTGGTAGGGGCCGTCATGAGAGCGGGTTTTAATCCAGCGTGGCCAACATAGACGTCTGGTAGGGGCCGTCTCGTCAGAGCGGGTTTTAATCCAGCGTGGTCAACATAGACGTCTGGTAGGGGCCGTCTCGTCAGAGCGGGTTTTAATCCAGCGTGGCCAACATAGACGTCTGGTAGGGGCCGTTTCGTCAGAGCGGGTTTTAATCCAGCGTGGCGAACATAGACGTCTGGTAGGGGCCGTCTCGTCAGAGCGGGTTTTAATCCAGCGTGGCGAACATAGACGTCTGGTAGGGGCCGTCTCGTCAGAGCGGGTTGTAATCTAGCGTGGCCAACATAGACGTCTGGTAGGGGCTGTTGGAAACGACTGTGGACCATCGTGGTCCGTCGGCCGGGCGAAACACGCCGACAGAACGATTGGCTCGTGCCCTCTCCCCCCCCCCCCCCCCGACGGCGGTGACACGGCACCAACACGGCACCAGCGGACACACACGGCCAGCAGGCTGTGTCACGGCACCAGCGGACACACAGTGTGTCGGCCAGCAGGCCGTGTCACGGCACCAGCGGACACACACGGCCAGCAGACTGTGTCACGGCACTAGCGGACACACACGGCCAGCAGGCTGTGTCACGGCACCAGCGGACACACACGGCCAGCAGACTGTGTCACGGCACTAGCGGACACACACGGCCAGCAGACTGTATCACGGCACCAGCGGACACACACGGCCAGCAGGCCGTGTCACGGCACCAGCGGACACACACGGCCAGCAGACCGTGTCACGGCACCAGCGGACACATACGGCCAGCAGGCCGTGTCACGGCACCAGCGGACACACACGGCCAGCAGGCTGTGTCACGGCACCAGCGGACACACACGGCCAGCAGGCCGTGTCACGGCACCAGCAGACACACACGGCCAGCAGGCTGTGTCACGTCACCAGCGGACACACACGGCCAGCAGGCTGTGTCACGGCACCAGCGGACACACACGGCCAGCAGGCCCACTCAGACACAGCCATTGGCTCGTGTCCTCCCCACACGACGGCTGTCACGCGGCACCAACACGGCACCAGCGGACACACACGGCCAGCAGGCCCACCCAGCCACAGCGATTGGCTCGTGCCCTCCCCACACGACAGCGGTCACGCGGCGCGAACTCAGAGAAAACCTCGGACATTCCCTGGAAAGGCACGGCAATAACGGGTAAGCCATACGGCAATAACGGCTCCATTCAGGCAGACGACCATGATCCAGGTGGTCTGATTTTCACATCGGTCGCTAATGAGGTTTTTAAACCGGCCTGTTGTCTCCGGAGACACTTGGACAGACGGAGACACTGCAGATATTTAGACAGACGGAGACTCTGGAG
This sequence comes from Chirona hameri, assembly GCA_036785665.1. Classification (NCBI taxonomy): domain Eukaryota; kingdom Metazoa; phylum Arthropoda; class Thecostraca; order Balanomorpha; family Balanidae; genus Chirona; species Chirona hameri. The sequence goes on from JAXIVJ010000867.1 coordinate 140,676, forward strand.
AGACTCAGACAGACGGAGACTCCGGAGAGATTTAGACAGACGTGAGACGGAGACTCTGGAGACACTCAGACAGACGGAGACACCGGAGACACTTACACAGACGGAGACACCTCGGAGATTTAGACAGACGGAGACTCTGGAGACACTCAGACAGACGGAGACACTGGAGAGATTTAGACAGATGGAGACTGGAGACACTTACACAGACGGAGAATCAGGAGACACTCAGACAGACGGAGATACCGCAGAGATTTAGACAGACGGAGACTCTGGAGACACTCAGACAGACGGAGACACTGCAGAGATTTACAGACGTGAGACGGAGACTCTGGAGACACTCAGACAGACGGAGACACCGGAGACACTTACACAGACGGAGACACCGCAGAGATTTAGACAGACGGAGACTCTGGCGACACTCAGACAGACGGAGACACTGGAGAGATTTATACAGACGGAGACTCTGGAGACACTCAGACAGACGGAGACTCTGGAGAGATTTAGACAGACGGAGACACCGCAGAGATTTAGACAGACGGAGACTCTGGAGACACTCAGACAGACGGAGACTCTGGAGAGATTTATACAGACGGAGACTCTGGAGACACTCAGACAGACGGAGACTCTGGAGAGATTTAGACAGACGGAGATTCTGGAGACACTCAGACAGGCGGAGACACCGCAGAGATTTAGACAGACGGAGACTCTGGAGACACTCAGACAGACGGAGACTCTGGAGAGATTTAGACAGACGGAGACACCGCAGAGATTTAGACAGAAGGAGACTCTGGAGACACTCAGACAGACGGAGACACCGCAGATATTTAGACAGACGGAGACTCTGGAGACACTCAGACAGACGGAGACTCCGGAGATATTTAGACAGACGGAGACTCTGGAGACACTCAGACAGACGGAGACTCCGGTGAGATTTAGACAGTCGGAGACTCTGGCGACACTCAGACAGACGGAGACATTGGAGATATTTAGACAGACGGAGACTCTGGAGACACTCAGACAGACGGAGACACCGCAGAGATTTAGACAGACGGAGACTCTGGAGACACTTAGACAGACGGAGACACTGGAGACTTAGACAGACGTGAGACGGAGACTCTGGAGACACTCAGACAGACGGAGACACTGGAGACTTAGACAGACGTGAGACGGAGACTCTGGAGACACTCAGACAGACGGAGACACTGGAGACTTAGACAGACGTGAGACGGAAACTCTGGAGACACTCAGACAGACGGAGACTCCGGAGACTTAGACAGACGGAGACACTGCAGAGATTTAGACAGACGGAGACTCTGGAGAGACTCAGACAGACGGAGACTCCGGAGACACTTAGACAGACGGAGACACCGCAGAGATTTAGACAGACGGAGACACCGCAGAGATTTAGACATACGGAGACTCTGGAGACACTCAGACAGACGGAGACACTGCAGATATTTAGACAGACGGAGACTCTGGAGACACTCAGACAGACGGAGACACCGCATAGATTTAGACAGACGGAGACTCTGGAGACACTTACACAGACGGAGACTCTGGAGACACTCAGACAGACGGAGACTCTGGAGACTTAGACAGACGTGAGACGGAGACTCTGGAGACACTCAGACAGACGGAGACTCCGGAGACTTAGACAGACGTGAGACGGAGACTCTGGAAACACTCAGACAGACGGAGACTCCGGAGACTTAGACAGACGTGAGACGGAGACTCTGGAGACACTCATACAGACGGAGACTCCGGAGACTTAGACAGACGTGAGACGGAGACTCTGGAGACACTCAGACAGACGGAGACTCTGGAGACACTTAGACAGACGGAGACACTGCAGATATTTAGACAGATGGAGACTCTGGAGACACTCAGACATACGGAGACTCCGGAGACACTTAGACAGACGGAGACACTGGAGACTTAGACAGACGTGAGACGGAGACTCTGGAGACACTCAGACAGACGGAGACTCCGGAGACTTAGACAGACGTGAGACGGAGACTCTGGAGACACTCAGACAGACGGAGACTCTGGAGACACTCAGAAAGACGAGACACTCATGTCAATAACATAATTTATTGAATGGGGCTATCAGATGGCGAAGACCGCTTGTCAATCGGATGCGGGATTCCAAAGATATAAGCTCCTCAAAAGCGTTATGGTCGGTCGGGTCGGCCAAGCGTTATGGTAGGTCGGCCGCTTATATGTGATAACAGTCCCGTATTCAGTGAGGACTCACACGGGCATCGCGCTCGCTCGTAATGATTGAATGATTTTTTCAAGGGGGTACACATCAAAGTGCCCTAAATTTGGTATGGCTAAGATAATTATGATAGATATTGACGTAAAAACTTACATACTTTATGCTACATCAATTCTACGTCTTGTAAAAAATTCCAATGACATTGATGTAGTACTCTGGGAGACAATGACGATTTAATGACGTCATTTCATGCAATTTTTTGGTGGAAAAACGATACATGTTTGAAAAACCGTAGAGAAATCGAGGTTTGATGAAAATTGCAAATACAATAGTCAGAAGAGAGGAAATTACATTTTCGTTTAAATGGCTATCTCGGATTTGCGAAATTTTGTTTCTTTACCCCAAAAATGCAAAAAAAATAAAAAAATCCACAAAATCAAAATATTGAAGATATAAAAAACGGAATATACATTAGAGAAACAAATATGGAAGATATCCAAACTAAATTTCAAAGCAACGTCTTTATTTTTGACTGACGACTTATCCCCCGCCGTGCCGGGGGGGGGGGGGGGGGTAGACGCCCCCCTTAACCCGCGCACTGCAGGGGGTTTGCGCCGAACACGAACTGCAGAGGGGTGGGGGGGGGGGGGGGATTTCCGCACCCCGTGAGATCTCGACAACTACGCAACGTAACGACAAGCGGAAAACGGCGTTTGCTAGCTTGATACAAGTTCTATCGAAAGTATTTCTGTATTTTTTTTTAGGTCAGGTCAAAATTGAGGTCTCCAGAGGTCATCAAAGGTCAAATTTTCCAGTTTTTTCTTCCTGTTTTAAGACTTCGCTCCAGAAATTCCCATATATCTCGGAAACTATGCTAGCTAGAAACAAACTCAAAATAGCGATCGCCAGCCATTGAAATTTGCAATCGACAAGGTGTCCTCAAATTTGATCTCACGTCAATATTTGAGGCTCCAGAGGCCAAAAAAGACATATGCTGTTTTTGTTTTGTTGCAAAACCGTTCTTCGCTAATTACTTTTTACCTAATAAAGATAACAGAAAACTGTTTACGCAATTGTGTTTGCCTTGTCCAGGCGCTTCGAATGATATACATGGTCACCTTGTTAGGTCAACTTCAAAATTTGACTTCAGGTCACGTGACCTTGACCCGAGGTCAAGACCCAAGTAGGTCATCTTGCATATAGGAAGACGTGTCTCGACGAGACAAACACATTGCTGTCGGTTTTTCTGCTCTATATTCATTATGTCGCGAGTTATTGACAAAAAAGTGATGGTAACCTAGGATGACCTTAAATGACCCCATAATGACCACTGAACAAAACTTACACTTGTATCATCAAACATATCTTATAATAGCATGATCCAAAAGTAATTGGACTAATATCATGCATATTCTTGAAATAGGAAGCATTTCAATATTTCGCCATTGACTTATTATGGGGAGGTCACGAAATTGACCTGACCTTAGGTCACCGATATCAAAATTCCGAGATAAACGAATTGTAAATACTTATGCCCTCATGACACCCTGTAAGTTTCAAACTGATCGGTGAGAAACTCTGGCATTGGCACAACTGCAAACATTTTTGGAGGTGGGGTCACTTGACCTGGTATGATGACCTGACCTGAGATGACCACAGAGTTTTTTTTTCCTTTCAAAGTGTGCGCAATGTATGTCCTAACAGGTGTGCCAAAACTTGGCGGCGCTGCGCGCCGCCGTTTATTCGCTATCTGCGAAAAACCTGAGGGGGGGGGGGGGGGGGGGGGGGCAGAAATCAACCCCCTGCAGTGCGCGGGTAAGGTTTCTCAAGGATAGCGGAAAACGGCAGCGCTGCGCGCCACCGTTTTTTGCACATAGCGTTCGGGCATCAATTACCCACATTGTGTGAAATTCTTGACCTCGAGTCATCTCAGGTCAGGTTACTAGACCAGGTCACGGGACCCCATCTCCAAAAAAAAAATTGCGGTCGTACCACAGCCACAGTTTTGACTGTTCAGTTTCAAACTTACAGAATTTCATAAGGTCATAGGTACCTACAATTTGTTTATCTCGTTTTTTTATTTAAATATCGGTGACCTAAGGTAGGGTCAATATCGTGACCTCCCCAATATAAGTCAATTGGGAAATTTTAAAATGCTTCCTATTCCGAGGATATGCACAGTTGCCGGTCCATGGGGGGGGGGGGTCACGGGGGTTATGACCCCCCTTGGGTCGTGAAGGGGCACCACTGCGCCAGGGCACCAGGGGCACCACCGCGCCGGGACACCAGGGGCACCACCAAAAATAAAGCAAAAAATCCGGAAAAAAATCAGAACCCCACCCCCTCAACATCGCGCCGCTACGCGGCGCAAATAATTCAATGTTCTTTTCCAGTACAAAAGGGTCTAATATAGACTGTACACACTGGCGGCCGTATGGGGGGAGGACATGGGACCCATGACCCCATCTTTGGCCTTAGATGGGGGGGGGGGGGGCAACATGTCTTTTGACCCCACCTTTTGCTCCAGACACATTTCCTCATTTTGACTCTGCATCCTGGTTCCAATAGCAAAAATTAGTTCTCCAGCCCGCTCAAAACCTCAAATTGTGGCGCCGCTTTGCGGCGCAATAATAGTTGTATGCGTTTCCATGTTGCGTAAATACCATTGGTAGTTAAGTTTAAGTGCAGCTTTATTGACACATTTTCTTCTTCTTCAAATTTTCTTCAAAATTTTCTTCCCTTCGCAAAAACCTGCCTATTTTTTAGTTCAAAAACATTTTTGAAGTCCGCACGAGACAGAAAGCAATATGATCATTGCTATCGCATGCATACAATTTACTGCTCGTAAAAACGGCTACCACCTTCATGAGATGTGCTATTGGACCATCTTTGGCCATCTTTGTCCTGAATTTTTTCCAGTTTTTCACTGTGGATATTTGGATTTTGACTGCTGCAAAATCAGTTTTTACGAACCTCGGTCACGAACCTCGACTACCCTCTTGGTCAATTCTTCATCAGCAGTCTGGGGCCGCCCTTGACTGTACAAATTATATATTTTAGCACCATCCACGGCACTTTAAATGATAGAAAGGGTACGACTAATATTGCAAATACTATAGCCAACGTTTTGTCAAAAAAGAGTTGAAATAGGGGCAACCTCAAAACATAGTGGACCAAATCCGTTGGGTTTTCAAATTTGGGTATAGGTAGGGGCACCACTGCAATTGATGACCGGCGATACACAGGCGACAGATTTTCAGATTTCAGACATATTTTTTTTTATTCAAGATTTTCTGGATCCGCCATTGGATATGCATGACATTAGTCTAATTCTGTCTGGATATGTTATCATAGGCCATTATTGATGATCCAGGTGCAATTTTTGTTAATTGACCCCTACAGGGTCAGCTGAGGTCATCCGAGGCCACCAACACTTTTTTGTCAATAACTCTCGACCGAATGAAAAAGAGAAGTGAAACCGGCACCGACGTGTTTGTCTCGTCGAGACATGTCTCCCAATATGCAACATGACCTACTTGGGTCAACATTTGACCTTGACCTGAGGTCAAATTTATCGGTTGACCTAACCTGGTCAACATGAATTAGATTCGAAGTGTCTTGACGAAACAAACACGACGGCGTCACAATTATTGCTTTATCTTTATTCGGTAAAAGTTATTTGCGAAAAACAGGTTTGCCAAAAATCACATTTTTGACTTGTGATGACCTCTGGAGCCTAAACTAATGACCTAAGCTCAAATGTGAGGACACTTTGGCGATTGCATTTTTCAGGAGCTTTCGATTTTGTTCCCCATTTGTTTCTAGCTAGCATAGTTCCCGATATATTTTTGAGTTTCTGGAGCGAAGTCTTAAAGGGAATAGGTCATCTTGAAAGTTGTCTTGAAATTCAACCATACGGTGCATCTTGAGCTCAAAACTACTGATATGACTTTGGTTTGGACAACTGATGGATATATGTGGAGAAAGCAGTAAGTTTCTCTTTGCATTTCACAATAAATCGTACGATAGCAGCTGGCGTTCTGGCTCCGCATCGCTCCGCCTGAAGCCAAGTACAGTCTCTGACAAGGGGCCGCCGCGCCGCCCGGGCGACTGAGCGGATATTAACGAGGCGTCGTGATCAGAGACTACGTGCCAGAGAGTGTACCTGCCTCCGGCGGCGAGCGTTCATGTCCCGATCGTGGCCCGGAACAGCGGACATGAAACTGGGCCCACTAGTCCTGTGTCGAAATTACTTAACGTAGGGAGGTAATTGTTTCACCACAACCCATTTTTAGATCTGCTCTACAAATCTGCTATCTCAGTCCAAAACCCCATGTTAAAGGTGAACTATTCCTTTTAAACTGGAAAATCTGACCTTGATGACCTTCGGTGACCTCAATATTGACCGAGTAAAAAAAATGACGAATAGTTTCAAAGTGATTTTTGAAGAGCTTTCGAACGTCTTTTTCTTCTCTCGGGTTTGTCTACGTCCCATAGGGAGCCGAGTTCGAGGGGAGCGTCGAAACGCCCCCCCCCCCCCCCCGGCACGGCGAAGGTGGCGCCGAGCAACGGCAAGGCGCAGGTTATGGCTCCCTAAGTATAAGTAA
>JAXIVJ010000867.1:160000-162500 GCA_036785665.1 Chirona hameri
TGTGTGTGTGTGTGTGTGTGTGTGTGTGTGTGTGTGTGTGTGTGTGTGTGTGTGTGTGTGTGTGTGTGTGTGTGTGTGTGTGTGTGTGTGTGTGTGTGTGTGTGTGTGTGTGTGTGTGTGTGTGTGTGTGGGGGGGGGGGGGGCAAAATACATTCCCCCCCCCCCCCCCCCTCCAGGCTTTTGGGGGGCATGGCCTGGTTGCCCCCTCCCCCCCTGGATCCGCCAGTGAGTAAACATCCATACGACACCGTCTGCGGGGGTGCGGGAAGAGAAGACGGTCAAACAGGAGGCGACAGTCCAAGTAAGGTGGCCGTGGCGACAGCACGAGGCTACAGTGGAGAGGCGATCATTTTTATTTTTTTATTATGTGAAATCTATGCATGTAGTTCTTAAGATTGCCTAACATGCATCCCGGTGTTTTGGTCATCCCTGTCGGCGTTTCAGAGCGATCGACGTGTGACCGATATGACCAGTCTGTGACCGATATGACCAGTCTGTGACCGATATGACCAGTCTGTGACCGATATCACCAGTCTGTGACCGATATGACCAGTCTGTGACCGATATGACCAGTCTGTGACCGATATCACCAGTCTGTGACCGATATGACCAGTCTGTGACCGATATGACCAGTCTGTGACCGATATGACCAGTCTGTGACCGATATCACCAGTCTGTGACCGATATGACCAGTCGGTGACTGATATGACCAGTCTGTGACCGATATGACCAGTCTGTGACCGATATGACCAGTCGGTGACCGATATCACCAGTCTGTGACCGATATGACCAGTCTGTGACCGATATGGCCAGTCTGTGACCGATATCACCAGTCTGTGACCGATATGACCAGTCTGTGACCGATATGACCAGTCTGTGACCGATATGACCAGTCAGTGACCGATATGACCAGTCTGTGACCGATATGACCAGTCGGTGACCGATATGACCAGTCTGTGACCGATATGACCAGTCGGTGACCGATATGACCAGTCTGTGACCGATATGACCAGTCTGTGACCGGTGACCAGTCGGTGACCAGTGGCCGACCGAAACACAGTGACGGACTCTGTGACGGACACAGTGACGGACTCTGACCAGTGACGGACTCTGACCAGTGACGGACTCTGGCCAGTGACGGACTCTGTGACGGACACAGTGACGGACTCTGACCAGTGACGGACACAGTGACGGACTCTGACCAGTGACGGACTCTGACCAGTGACGGCCTCTGTGACGGACACAGTGACGGACTCTGACCAGTGACGGACACAGTCACGGACTCTGACCAGTGACGGACTCTGACCAGTGAAGGACTCTGTGACGGACACAGTGACGGACTCTGACCAGTGACGGACTCTGTGACGGACACAGTACACAGTGACGGACTCTGACCAGTGACGGACTCTGACCAGTGACGGACTCTGACCAGTGACGGACTCTGTGACGGACACAGTGACGGACTCTGACCAGTGACGGACACAGTGACGGACTCTGACCAGTGACGGACTCTGACCAGTGACGGACACAGTGACGGACTCTGACCAGTGACGGACACAGTGACGGACTCTGACCAGTGACGGACTCTGACCAGTGACGGCCTCTGTGACGGACACAGTGACGGACTCTGACCAGTGACGGACTCTGACCAGTGACGGACTCTGTGACGGACACAGTGACGGACTCTGACCAGTGACGGGCACAGTGACGGACTCTGACCAGTGACGGACTCTGACCAGTGACGGCCTCTGTGACGGACTCTGACCAGTGACGGACTCTGACCAGTGACGGCCTCTGTGACGGACTCAGTGACGGACTCTGTGACGGACACAGTGACGGACTCTGACCAGTGACGGACTCTGACCAGTGACGGACTCTGTGACGGACACAGTGACGGACTCTGACCAGTGACGGACTCTGTGACGGACTCTGTGACGGACTCAGTGACGGACTATGTGACGGACACAGTGACGGACTCTGACCAGTGACGGACTCTGTGACGGACTCTGACCAGTGACGGACTCTGACCAGTGACGGACTCTGTGACGGACAGTGACGGACTCTGACCAGTGACGGACTCTGACCAGTGACGGACTCTGTGACAGACACAGTGACGGACTCTGACCAGTGACGGACTCTGACCAGTGACGGACTCTGACCAGTGACGGACTCTGTGACGGACTCAGTGACGGACTCTGTGACGGACACAGTGACGGACTCTGACCAGTGACGGACTCTTGACCAGTGACGGACTCTGTGACGGACACAGTGACGGACTCTGACCAGTGACGGACTCTGTGACGGACACAGTGACGGACTCTGACCAGTGACGGACTCTGACCAGTGACGGACTCTGACCAGTGACGGACTCTGACCAGTGACGGACTCTGACCAGTGACGGACTATGTGACGGACTCTGTGACGGACACAGTAACGGACTCTGACCAGTGACGGACTCTGTGAAGGACACAGTGACGGACTCTGACCAGTGACGGACTCT
>JAXIVJ010000867.1:167500-171692 GCA_036785665.1 Chirona hameri
CGGGGACGTCGAACAGGGTGAACGCCGCAACCCTGGTGTTCCTGGATGGGCATGAACACTAAACCATTCAAGCAAGTAAGATGATGGATGAGATGAGACCTCTAAAAAGCTTAGTCAAAAGCATCACATCACTGCACACGCCTGGCGCGCCGCGGTCGTACGTCATAAAACACAAGCAACCGATAGCGTCGAGTATACTCGAGAGACGGACAGCGGGGTGCAGTGTGGTTGGCTAGCCACATCCGCAACCTGTGCTGAACCCTCTCAACGCGAACGAGATGAGTTTTTGCTGCTCCAGCCCAAAGTACCGAACAGTATGCTAAGATTGGCCGAACGTTTGCATTAAAGGCGGCTAGAGCAGAACGCTTGTTGAGGCTGCAACGCAGGGAAGCTGACTGGAGAGTGCGAATAAGTAGGCCAAATGTCCGGTTTGCCTTTGCAACAGTAGCATTTATATGAGCCTCAACAGTCAAATGTTACAGATGAGGTAATCATACGGAAGCCAAATCAGTAATACAAAGCGATACCGAGATTCGCATTCGATAAGAATATCCAATCTCACCAGCATCCACAATATTAAGTCATCAGCGCCCAGACCAAGGTTCCGACTCATATCAGCTCCTGGGGTACCCGGGGACGGTGCCGAGGTACACCAGAGTACCACCTGACCCACGGGGACGGTTCCAGGGTACACCGGAGTACCACCTGACCCACGGGGACGGTGCCACACCAGAGTACCACCTGACCCACGGGGACGGTGCCACACCAGAGTACCACCTGACCCACGGGGACCGTGCCACACCAGAGTACCACCTGACCCACGGGGACCGTGACACACCAGAGTACCACCTGACCCACGGAGACGGTGCCACACCAGAGTACCACCTGACCCACGGGGACGGTGCCACACCAGAGTACCACCTGACCCACGGGGACCGTGCCACACCAGAGTACCACCTGACCCACGGGGACCGTGACAGGGTACACCAGAGTACCACCTGACCCACGTGGACCGTGACAGGGTACACCAGAGTACCACCTGACCCACGGAGACGGTGTCGAGGTACACCAGAGTACCACCTGACCCACGGGGACGGTGCCACACCAGAGTACCACCTGACCCACGGGGACGGTGCCACACCAGAGTACCACCTGACCCACGGGGACCGTGACAGGGTACACCAGAGTACCACCTGACCCACGGAGACGGTGTCGAGGTACACCGGAGTACCACCTGACCCACGGGGACGGTGCCACACCAGAGTACCACCTGACCCACGGGGACCGTGCCACACCAGAGTACCACCTGACCCACGGGGACCGTGCCAGGGTACACCGGAGTACCACCTGACTCACGGGGACGGTGCCACACCAGAGTACCACCTGACCCACGGGGACGGTGCCGGGGTACACCAGAGTACCACCTGACCCACGGGGACGGTGCCGGGGTACACCAGAGTACCACCTGACCCACCTGGCTGTGTGCATGCGGCGTCTGTGGAGTACTCCAGGGTGACGGTCTGGCCGCTGGGTTGGTGGACGGTGAAGCTGGCCGGGTCGCCATAGCTGACGGTGCCGACACAGACGGCACCGCCGCACAGCTGGACAGACTGACAGGGCCGCAGCCGGACCATCTGATCCGCGAACCGCACCTGCCGCACACAGCACAGGTCAGCACAGCACACAGCACACAGCACACAGCACAACACACACAACACACACTTCTGGACAGACTGACAGGGCCGCAGCAGGACCGTCTGATCTGAGAACCGCACCTGCCGCCGCACATAGCACAGGTCAGCACAGCATACAGCACACATCACAGTTCAGCACAACATACAGCACACAGCACACAACACAGGTCAGCACAACATACAGCACACACCACAGGTCAGCACAACATACAGCACACATCACAGGTCAGCACAGCATACAGCACACATCACACAACACAGGTCAGCACAACATACAGCACACAACACAACACAACACACACTGCTGGACAGACTGACAGGGCCGCAGCCGGACCGTCTGATCCGAGAACCGCACCTGCCGCCGCACACAGCACAGGTCAGCACAGCATACAGGACACATCACAGGTCAGCACAACATACAGCACACAGCACACAACACAGGTCAGCACAACATACAGCACACAACACAACACAACACACACTGCTGGACAGACTGACAGGGCCGCAGCCGGACCGTCTGATCCGAGAACCGCACCTGCCGCCGCACACAACACAGGTCAGCACAGCATACAGGACACATCACAGGTCAGCACAACATACAGCACACATCACACAACACAGGTCAGCACAACATACAGCACACAACACAACACAACACACACTGCTGGACAGACTGACAGGGCCACAGCCGGACCGTCTGATCTGAGAACCGCACCTGCCGCCGCACACAACACAGGTCAGCACAGCATACAGCACACAACACAGGTCAGCACAGTATACAGCACACAACACAGGTCAGCACAACATACAGCACACAGCACACAACACAGGTCAGCACAACATACAGCACACATCACAGGTCAGCACAACATACAGCACACAGTACACACCACAGGTCAGCAGAACTTGTCGCACACAGTACAGGTCAGCACAACATACAGCACACAACACAGGTCAGCACAACATACAGCACACAGCACACAACACATGTCAGTACATCATACAACACACATCACAGGTCAGCACAACATACATCACACAGCACAGGTCAGCACAACATACAGCACACATCACACAACACAGGTCAGCACAACATACAGCACACATCACACAACACAGGTCAGCACAACATACAGCACACATCACAGGTCAGCACAACATACAGCACACAACACACAACACAGGTCAGCACAACATACAGCACACAACACAGGTCAGCACAACATACAGCACACATCACACAACACAGGTCAGCACAGCACACAGCACACAACACAGGTCAGCACAGCATACAGCACACATCACAGGTCAGCACAACATACATCACACATCACACAGTACAGGTCAGCACAACACACAACACAGGTCAGCACACATCACAGGTCAGCACAGCATACAGCACACAACACAGGTCAGCACAGCATACATCACACATCACAGGTCAGCACAACATACATCACACATCACACAACACAGGTCAGCACAACCTGCCGCACACAGCACAGGTCAGCACATCATACAGCACAGAACACAGGTCAGCACAGCATACATCACAGGTCAGCACAGCATACATCACAGGTCAGCACAGCATACATCACAGGTCAGCACATCATACATCACAGGTCAGCACAGCATACAGCACACATCACAGGTCAGCACAACATACAGCACACATCACACAACACAGGTCAGCACAACATACAGCACACAACACAACACACACTGCTGGACAGAATAACAGGGCCGCAGCCGGACCGTCTGATCTGAGAACCGCACCTGCCTCCGCACACAGCACAGGTCAGCACAGCATACAGCACAGGTCAGCACAACATACAGCACACATCACACAGCACAGGTCAGCACAAAGCACACAACACAGGTCAGCACAACATACAGCACACATCACAGGTCAGCACAACATACAGCGTACAGCACACAACACAGGTCAGCACAGCACACAGCACACAACACAGGTCAGCACAACATACAGCACGCAGTACACACCACAGGTCAGCAGAACTTGCCGCACACAGCACAGGTCAGCACAACTTGCCGCACACAACACATCACAGGTCAGCGCAATGTGCAGTGCAGCACACAGCACACCTTACAGGTCAGCACACCTTACAGGTCTGCCCCTGTAGCTCAGTTGGGAGACCGCCAGGCTTCTGACCTCACCCGGTAGTGGCAGCCCGGGTTCGAGTCGCTTCGGCGCTCGCTATTTTCCCCTGACTGGGATGGCCTGTGGCCGGTGGCAGCGGTCGCACACAAGGTCAGGTGACGTCAGAGAGCGGAGCGGACTGTGTCCAGGTATGTCGGGCACGTAAAACTTTCGCTTCTAAATTTTGCCGGACGCCAGGAATTGCTTGATCGGGTGGTGGGGTCAGGGCCTGCGCAACAAGCTATGCTTAGCATGGGGCCTGACCTCGGAAATCCATCCATTCAAAAACATTCGGACTAAATTTATATTAAAAAAAACTGCAGCACACAGCACAACC
>JAXIVJ010000868.1:0-171528 GCA_036785665.1 Chirona hameri
TCCGGACGACCACTCCTGGCGACCCTTTTACAAGGGACCAATGATATACCGCACATACCCTTGGTTGTCGCGGTTGTCCTAATGGCTGCTGAATCTGGTATATTTAGTATGCTTTTTCTGGCATAGTTACTGGTATCAGCAAACTCGTCCCTTCCGGTCTTACCCTTTCATTGTTCTGACCAGTCCCCGGTCCCACGTGCCGTCCGCCGGTGGCGCGGCGGCCGGCGGACACAGCTGGTGGTCCGTTCGGCGTCTCTCCCGCCCGGCCGGTCCGACATTCCTATTTCAACTATTTGTAACACATTGACCCCTTCAGTCATTCAGTGCGCTGCGCGCGAGTGGTGCTGGGGAAGTACAGTGCGCTGTGCGACGCGCTGAATCCTTGTCCAAACTTGTGCAGTGACGAATTCCACGCTGAAGTTGTGACGATGGTTGTGAGAAGTCACAGGGGCATATGCACAACGCAAAATCAGGTACAGACATAACTCGCTTTTGATTGGGGTCTCAGCCGAACGCCATTGACGGGGGGTGGCAATATTTGTGCAATGCCCATCCTGGTTAGTGGTTATTTTCCGAACCAATGATGGCAGGGAGACGCTCAATGCGGCAATGGAAAGCTCTATGTGCATTTTTGCACGTCAAATTTTCCGATCAATGTATCGACATCCCGTTTTCTGCTTTCGGGTACTGCTCAATATTGAAATCAGAAAGAAGTCCGGCAGTATTGATAGTGCACTATAGGGTGTATAATAGCACCAATTGCGCACATTTTGCACTATGATTTTGAATATTGAAGGACTGCAACCACCAACCCCGGTCTTAATTTCGACGACAACCACGAATTCATTTTGTTTAGCCCTGCCGTAAGTTCAAATCGGACATCAGCAACCGGCAACAGCTTTTATCATGACTCCATGTCAAATCGCACAAAACAGAGGGGTTTCGTATCCGACCCCCTCCGATTTTGATAAAAAATTGGTACACATGTAATGTCGAGTGAAAAACATGCACACCAACTTTTAGGTTCGGGTGGCCTCTAAGGTCAGATTTAGAGGTCATCAAAGGTCACGATTTTTTGCATACTTTGTATCAATCAAACGCTTATATCTTCTGTGTTAATGGACTTAGCGGAATACAACTTTTATAGAATACTCTACAGGGTTTTACCACTCGAAAAAAGTATAAAAAAAATCACGTGACCTTTGACCTTACAAGGCCAAAGTCGTAAAATGTATTTGTAAAATATTTACCTCCTCGTAAAAAGGCCAAACTTGGTACGAGGAATGAGCTCGACATCCTCTAGGAATGTGCAGAAAATAAGGGCGGAGACTTTTCAACTTTTTGGGATACCGCCCTTTGAGTATGGCAAGGTAGTGGGACAGACAAATGCCCCGAGGCTATTTCCATGTTGGTGCTTGCGATAATGTGGGTTTCTCTGGCCCGATTGACGTGCAATTGTGTGGGTAGCTTCCATTTGATGTATGCATTGAGTTTACGAGTTTTCAGATCAATCTAACCTCGCATGACCTCACATGACTTCACATGACCTCACATGACCTTGAAATAGTGTATGACCCACAAATACCTATTGCCAATGCTAGGAACCGCTCTTAAATTACATTACGCAATTGTGAGGTCACGTGAGGTCATGCGAGGTCAAATCGATCTGAAAACTCGGAATCCGAATGCACACATCAAATGGAAGATACCCACTACACTTAAAGTCAATCGGGCCAGAGAAACCCGCATTATCGCAAGCAACATGGAAATAGCCTCGGGGCATTTGTCTGTCTGACTCCATTGCCATACTCAAAGGGCTGTATCTCATAAAGTTGAAAAGTCTCCGCCCATTTTTCTGCACATTCTTAAAGGATGTCGAGGTCATTCCTTGTACCAAGTTTGGCCTTTTTACGAGGAGGCAAAATATTTAAAAAAATACATTTTACGACTTTGACCTAGTAAGGTGAAAGGTCACGTTATTTTTTATCTACTTTTTCCGAATGGTGAAACCCTGTAGAGTATTCGATAAAAGCTTGATTCCGCTAAGTCATTAACACAGAAAATATAAGCGTTTGATTGATACAAAGTACGCAAAAAATCGTGACCTTTGATAGCCTCTAAATATGACCTTAGAGGTCACCCGGACCTAAAAGTTTGTGTGCATGTTTCGTTCCCTGGACACTATATGTGTACCAATTTGTATCGAAATAGGAGGGGGTTGGCATTTTCTTGTGCGATCTGACATGGAATGCACCTATAACACGAAGGGCGTGACCTCAGGTTCCACCTGCTGCAGCTGGACGTGTCATTGGTGAATTACTAGTACGGGGGTGGAGTCTAATGTTACGAGCTCCCGCTTAGAATGAAGATCAGCAACGGAACGCACCGGTATTTTAGCGTAATCGGATCCCAGATCAGTTAG
The DNA here is from genome assembly GCA_036785665.1 of Chirona hameri. Taxonomy (NCBI): domain Eukaryota; kingdom Metazoa; phylum Arthropoda; class Thecostraca; order Balanomorpha; family Balanidae; genus Chirona; species Chirona hameri. Next base: position 2,423 of record JAXIVJ010000868.1, read on the forward strand.
GAGGTATTTTAGCTAAAATCCAGAACAACATGGCCCTGATCTCTGAAATCCAACCTATCAAAATATTCGGACTTAATTTATTAAAAAATAACATGGTGTTAAACATATAGAAGATAACGTAAAATTTGCCGTATTCTGAGCCTGTGATTCTTGTTTTTCACATTTGATATTTTGATTTTTTTGTCAGTGTCAATCTGAACGCATGGTTAAAGTTGCGTGTTGTGTTAAAACAGTTAAATAGCATTGAAGTTGACTTTACCTTGGTGGCTGGCCTTGATTTGAAATTAGACATGTTTGTATACACAAATATCGTGTATTATTGGGATCGACGCACAAGTATGAACACTTTATTGAACAGCATCTTTGGAATGACAGTGTTATGGCCGATCTGTGTCGTGAATGGCTCTCTGTCGACACCCACCGCCCATCTGTGTGGTGAATACCTCTCTGTCAACACCCACCGCCCATCAGATCTGTGTGGTTAATATCTCTCTGTCGACACCCACCGCCCATCAGCTGTTCATCAGTGACGTCAGTGACAGGGATAGAGTGTTGTGGCTGCCTAAAGGGAATAGGTCACCTTGAAAGTTGTCTTGAAATTTGGATATACGTGGTATTTTGAGCTGACAAATAACGAATATGGCATTTGACGATAGATGGGTATCCGTCGAAGAGTTTCAAGTTTCGTGCCCCGCTCGGGGCACGAAACAGCCGAACAGCGGCTTCTAAAAGGGCCCCTTTTAGAAGAAGCTGTTTCGTGCCCAGATCTACTACCACGACACTAGTCCTGTGTCGAAATTACTTAGCGTAGCGAGGCGATTCTTTCACCACAACACCCATTTTGGATCTACTCTACAAATCTGCTATCTCAGTTCAAAACTCCATAATAAAGGTACTATCCCATCTTAACATTATATTTGAGTTGATATAGCCATTTTGATGGCTTGGCATTGGAATTAAGTATGATAGCAGTTAACACAACCACAATGATCTAATCAAAAAGATATTCAAGTTTGGTTTTGACATCTCGTAAAAAATAAGGCCCATGTGTATTTGAATAAGGCCTCTAAACCGACAGCGTCGTCTTCCCTTACCCATCTGGTATTTGGTAATGATAGTCGACTTGTTTTAAGGTGAACCTTGAAGATATTTGTTACGTTTTAATGGTTTGGTAGTTGGTTTGTTTTGTATTCAAAGCGCCATAATTGTCTCGAAATAATTGTGCCCATACTTTGGCAGCGTAAAGGATTTCTGTGTGGCGCTCTAGAGCTCAATATGACGTCATCAACCCAAATATTAAAACTTAACTTTTATTAAATTGAGCACTGTTTGCGAGAAACAAATGCCATAATCGTGTTCGGCACCACAAGCGGCGTACATTTGACAACTTTTGGGAAGGTGGGACAGTCCCTTTAAAGGTGAACTATTCCTTTTAATGGAAGCATATGACCAGGCGCGTAACCACCAGTGGGGTCACTGGGGTTCAGTCCCCAGTAACATTTTCGGATTTTAACATTACGCCTATGGGCGTTGCATGGAAATAATCGACTTCAAAGTGCCTCCGTCCCCACCTACTTTCGGAAGGTGGTTACGCCTATGCATATGACGTATGATGTCGCGCTCTGCCGACTGTCTCAGTGTGGTCACTGGATTTGCGCTGCACATCGAACAGCTGCCTCTTTGTAAACAGCTACTCACTCTCAGCATAAACAGCTGCCGGCTGCACGATAGAGGTGCCACTTTTCGGATTTGTTTAAGCCCACAGCCCGCACAAATATTGATGTTGTTCTTGCACCACAAAAACATCACGTTGCTGGCACACAATTTGTTTAAACCAGAAATACCGCTCAGGAAAAGGAAATTGATAATGATATATTACATCATATTGTCTGTTTGGAATGATTTAGCCTTATCCGAAGACTACATGGCTGGTAGTCGGACAAGCATGGGTGGCTGGTCGTCAAAGGCGTGGCGACTATACCGCAAATAATGCAAATTCGGTACGCTCGAATCACGATCTTCTTAGATGTTATGCCAAGTGTCCAGTGGCGGCTCGTGGTCCTCAAAGTACCTGAGGCCCAAGTTCAGAAGTTGCAACGGGTAGGAGCAGCTGCCAGTTTAGTTAACACACTTAAAACAAATCACAGGCGTAGGAACGGGGGGCGAACCATGCCCCAACTATTATTGGGTCATAATGTTTGATAACATGTTTATTTTTGTTTAATGATAAAACAATGGGTCAGTAAAAGATAGATCAAGACGAGAGGAGCTCAAATACCTATGGAAATACATTTGGCATAGGCCATACGGGGGGGGGGGGGGGTCCCCCATAAATCCGGCGTTGCCAAAAACTAACTCCTTAGTTCGGAAAGGATATCAAAGGCTTTGCTTTCAATCATAGCTTTATTAGCTCTACTATATATAGTCACAGTTCTCTATGCAAAGCAAACCGAAAGCCTGGCGCCACCTAGTGCCTGGGCTGACGCCTCGCGGCAGCATTCGAATCTGAGCCGTGTGAGCAAACCGTATCACGCACGCGCAAGCCTCCAGAGGCCGGACTGTCGGTGGCCTCAAGGGCTGTATAAATAAGGTTGCGCCATATGAAAAAAATCACGTGACCAGGCAATCTCACGTGCAACCACTCCGGGGGCTCCTCCGATTTTTTGGACCTTAGTTTTTTTTGCACGTGCCGCAACTCCCATTGGATTGACATAGGGAGTCGTGGAATCGTAAACTATAATGTAAAACAAAGTATGATGCCAGACCGTTGAGACAAAAGCAATCCTGGGGTGATGTGCTCAAATAATTGGAGTTTTTATGTTTTTTTCACCTTCACATTTTGCAGTAGCATGGCTCCGGAGCGGACAGCTCCAAATCAATGGCAACAGCTTTTGGTGATTTTGACCCAATTTGGTCCACTTAGAGTGAACCAATCTGGATAAAACGCAAAACGGCACCGTTTTGGACCACGCCGGATCGAATGGTGAAGAAATCACGCAGATCAGTCCCATATCCTCGGAGTATGGGCTTGCCTGCAACAGTTGTTGGTGGTTTTTGTCCAATTTGGTCCACTTAGAGTAAGCCAATCTGTATAAAACGCAAAACGGCACCTTTTGGACCACGCCGGATCGAATGGTGAAGAAATCATGCAGATCGGTTCCATAGCCTCGGAGTATGGGCTTGCCAGTAACTGGGTTCGGTGGTTTTGGTCCAATTTGGTCTACTTAGAATGAACCAATCTGTATAAAACGCAAAACAGTACCATTTTGGACCACGTCGGACTGAATGTGGGAAAAAAATGCAGATCGGTTACATAGCCTCAGAGCATGACCTTGCCTGCAACGGTTTTTGGTGGTTTTGGCCCAATTTGGTCCATTTAGAGTACACCAATCTGTATAAAACGCAACACGGCACCGTTTTGGACCACGCCGAATTTAATGGTGAAAAAATCATGCAGATCGGTTTCATAGCCTCGGAACATGGGCTTGCCTGCAACGGTTGTTGGTGGTTTTGGTCCGATTTGGTCCACTTAAAGTGAACCAATCTGTAAAAAACGCAATTCGGCACCGTTTTGCACCATGCCGCATCGAATGGTGAAGAAATCACGCAGATCGGTCCCAAAGCCTCGGAACATAGGCTTGCCTGCAAATTTGAACTACAGGTTTTGATCCAATTTGGTTAATTTAGATTAGACTAAAGTGGATAAAACGCAAAACGGCACCCATTCCGACCAGCTCAAATTATAATGGTGAACAAAATTACTCAGATCGGTCCAGTAGTTTCGGAGCATGGGTTTGCCTGCTAATCTGGACAGTTTTTTTAGACACTCCCTATTCAAAACAAACAAAACATGGCTGCATTTATCATGTGACCAAGCCCTCCCTCAGCTAATGCAATACGAAATTGTTAACATTCATATTGACATATATAAAGTCAACTCCTAATATCAATTTATTACTGATCAATATTGATATATTGGTCAGTAATAAATTAATGTGAGGCCAGATTTTTCCAGTTTTAGGACTGTTTAGCAATAATAAATGTATCACGTGAACAAAACAATACCTTCACCCCTACACCGGCAAAATAATAGAGCGGCAAAACAATAGCCGAAGTGCGCCAAAAAATCAACCTTTGGACCTGCCATATATGGTCATTCCCCGTTATGGTCACGTGGCATTTGACGGGGGTTGGCGGCCTCAGCCGGGCGAGAAAGCTGCGACATTTGATGGAGCATCACATACCCGTAACGAACCATAACGGCAAAATTAAGTTACATGTCACGTAATATTGAAGAATGTGCTGTATTCTTATAGTGATGAATATTCACTTATCTAAGGAAGACCGCAGTTCGATTTTTACATCGTCATACGGTTGCAGGGAATTCGAAAGTTGCTGCTCTTCTCGGCCGCGCACGCGGTCTGACCGCCGCCGGCGCTAGCGGACTGCGGTGCGATAGTAAAATATCATAATTTTGATAATAGATGATATTTTGCAAACACAAATGTGGCCAGATCGATAGACCAGCATGTTCCCTCGTTCATGAACTTTGATTACCGTCGCTACGACTCCTAGGAGCCGAATAATCGCTTTGAGGCCCAAAACATCCGTGCCTCAGATGGCTACCATTGGTCGGCACAGCGCGGCACCGTCGGCTGAGAGGCGTTCGCCCGCTGGTGCCTCAGTACAGAGTTCGCCATGGGCTGGGCTGGCCCTATGGGCCATGGGCTGGGACTGGTCTGGGCCAGACTTGTCAACGATTCAATGGGAATCGACTACTTTTGATTGAATCATTCTTATTTCAACCACGGCGAATGCATCACCCATGAATCGATTCACCTCATGCGCCAACCTGTTGTGAGTCACTGATTGAATCATTCATACCAAGAAAATAGGCTGATTGAATCATTCATTGCGCAAAGAATCATTCTTTTTTGGTCGAACAGCATAAACTATAAAAAAAAATGCCAGTGGCCCAGCATTCATCTGTGCCCCGTGGACACACCAGTCACTTAATGGCCAATTATATAAACTCTGTGCCGTGAGCTGTGGCCTGTAATTCATCTCTGCGTGAAGAAAGCGAGGCTTTGTATCGTCCAACTCTAGTGGGCACAAAGCCACTGTTCAATCAGCCCTAACCTAACTAGGTACATTGGTACTGGTAGGGTTAAGGGTTTCTGGCGCAGTACTACCTAAGTATTTAGATAAGGTACTTAACTCATACTTTGGTTCATATACCACACAGTACACGCACACCTTTTTCACACACAAAAATTCCTCAAAACGTACCCACTTTTTCCTAATTCCTAGGGGCTATACCATATCCAAAACTAAATCATAAACAAGCATTTGCAATCTATCTGTGTCCAAAATATCACTGTCGCATCTGCGGCGTAATTTATTTCACATCGTGCTTTATCAAAAATAATGCAAAATTTGATTAAATGTTCTATTCGCTTAAAAAGAAAAACGCCACGCATTAATGTTTTGGAACTTGAAATTTGCTATTATAATAAATATTACAAATATAATTGTATAATCTCACCACTGTCCTATTTGAGCATATTATAGAGTTAAGGGGCTCATCTATGATGGTGTCTTTGTCGTCGCGCCACTTTAGCCCACGGCCCACTAACCCACTGAACTCTATAATAACTAACCGCCTATTTTTATGATTCGATGACGTCATTGAAATTTCTACAGGGTTTTTCAATAACTGCAAATATTCACGAGAGCTGCCTGGCATAGTTTAAATATTTTATTTATATTTTATTTAAATATTAGGCATTCTCAAGCAGCAATTACTTGTTAGTTATCAAGAAAGGTATTGCTAATTTTTAATTAATAAACAATCAAGCATATCGATGTGATTAGTGATTACTGATGACATCATTTGATCTGCCTTTTTAATTTACTCGGGATGGTAGGATCATATATAAGGCCTTGATAAAATCACGCCTCTAAACAGTGAACAAGCAGTGTTTGTTATGGGCTATTACAATGTTTTTTTATACGTTATATCCTGTTAATTATATATCACCGACTTCTAAGTTCTACATACCCTGTGAGTGGGAATATTGTCATTGTGGTGTAGGTGGACTCGGGAGTCTGGAATCAGGACTGAAAATAGCTGCCAGGCTATCCAAGTTTATTAGTATTTCTTATTGCTTTTTTGCAAGGGTAGATTAGGTGCATGCTTCTTACTTAAGTGTTTCAACTTTTTCAGCACATGCCTAAGATTCATATTATAATGCCTGACTAGATAGATAGATAGACTGTTATACCGGACATTATGTCCATTTCCACAGGGTAGCATTCATTCATACAGCACATATCAGTATAGGGTTACAAGCTACAGCACATATAATAAGGTTACCTGTCAGTTTAATTTATTGCATAATTTATTTACTGCATCAATGATCGCAATCGGAGCGATGTCGAACGACTGCTGTTGCACAGCTGATTAGCCCAAAAATTAGTTTGTGTTAACGTGTTTCACTGGGGAACTATCAAAGCGTTCAAAGTTGTAGCATTCAATGTCCAATGCTACAACTTTGTTCCAAAAAAAATTATCATCCAAAACCACAGCCAACAACGCTTGCGACATCCAAAATTCGCCCGGGTAGGGGACATCTTCATCAGCCAAACTCGCTGCATCCAAAATGGTACTCGCCGCATCCAAAACCGTGACATGCAGCCACATCCAAAGGCGTGACAGTCAAGCTTGCGACATACAAAACTGTCTGGCGCGGTAATATTTGGAACTACTAGCTGCAGTGAAACCCGCTAGATGGAGGGACTAGCGGGGTGATGACGTAGTCACTCTGGCACGCAACTCGGCTACAGTGGAATATGTTTATGCGAATGGACATCTGACACCACACTGGACCAGGCGTCGCCTCGCCTCGGCCGGTAGCTGTCGGGGGGGGGGGGGGGGGAGGATGAGCGGTGCAGACCGACGGAGTTGGGAGTGTTACATCGAGACCGTGGGAAAGCTAATGGTGAAGCTAAAGCTACGGCGAGGATGGGCGTTAGCTGCCACGTTTCGATATGCGATTACCGGCCCATTCCGGTAAACCTCATGGTACTAGCTTATGGTACTACTATTGCTACTATCATAGTCTGCGACGGATTTAATTAACGCATTTCTTATTATATAATTAAATATTAATTGTGATGATTCATTAGTGAAAATTTCACTTAAATAATTGAATAGTAATACATACATATAATAGTTAACCCATTAAGTACCCAGGGGCGGATCCAGGATTTTCTAAGGCAGGGGGCTTCAGGCCTGAGGGCGGCATATTTCCTCGGTGACGGGGGCGGCGATGTACCTTCCGAGGGCGGCATAATGCGTTGTGAGGGCGGCAAGATGTCTTCTGAGGGTGCCAGGGTGCCTTCCAAGAGTGCTACGATGCTGATGGTAGACGCAAGGGCGCCCTGGCGGCCTCCCGAAAACGCTACGACGCCTTCGGCGCCGGCAAATACTGTACAAAAATGGCGCCGTTTTCTAAGGCAGGGGGCTTCAGCCCCTACGGCCCCCCTGGATCCGCCACTGTAAGTACCAACGTGTGTTCTAGATGGGCCGGATCAACAGTTTTCTGGTAACATCAGGGGAGAGACACGTCCTAACACACCTTCGAAAACTTCCTCCCCATATCTTCAGGCGTTTTCGAAATATAGAGGCACCGGTTCTAAACGGGACGGGCCCGTTTTGACCAGGTGGTCCGAGAGTGACTAGTAGTGGTCAGGCGCCGCTCCGCCAGCCGTTACCGGGGTCGCGCGGCTATTGCCGTGTGCCCGGTAACCTGCTCCCTGTTCCTCTCCCCTCTACTGCGCTCCCACGCTGCTTTCTTCATTAGTGACTTGTCTGTCACAGACATGACTCGGGGCACGTGGAAAGCGACCGTGCAGGGGACAATTAGGAGATCTGTTTAGGCAGTGGAGCAGTTGCCGAAATCTGAGAAAGCTATTGGTTGATGCTAACGACGTGCTTTATTGATGAAATTTGCAAACTGACCGATTTATGGAAAACAGTTTAAACAACGGCTTTCAGTCCACCATCTCCGAGGTACAGCTACCGTATACACAGGAATCAGTTAGGCCAGTAGAATTGACAAGAAATGTTCTAGAAGTGATAACTAGAGTAAACATTGGTAGTCAGAGCTATAGATATACTATCTGTAAATTGCTAATCCCGTTCCACAGAACTGAGGACACAGCTGTGGTTTATTTTTAATATCGCGTCACACATTATCCAGTGCATTCTTACTACACAATTTTTTTTTTTAACGAGAAAACATAAATGCTTTGTCTGAAAGTACTTAAGCAATAAAAACAATATGAGGAACATTACTTTTTAAGATTGGGCTTGACCCCCGCCCCGCTGCGGTATTCAGCGGAACACGGGGGAGGCTGTCCCCTCAATATCTCCCAAACCAATAATTGCAGGGAGACGCGCAATGCGGCAATTGAAAGCTCTCAATGAGAAGCATATAAAACATAAATCGAGGTATTTGAGTTGTCGGGTCATACTTTCCATTCAAAGCTTTATATTGCGACGATTATCGCACAAAGTGATCTCAAAGGTATAATGCATGTCCCGCATAAGCGAAAGTGAGATTTTAAGCAAAGGTCAAGGTCGAAGTCAGGTTACAAAAGGTCACTATTGGCAAGAGGTCTACGAAAGTCATGCGATACATGTTATATGGGTAATTTTACATGTATAATTAGATAGTAGTAGACATTTTCACAACCTGACCCCATATAATAGCCTTTAGGTGAAGTTCAGGTCAAGGTCAGGTCACATGTGGTCAAATTTGGAAATTTATTAATATAAATGAGAAAGGCATGTTGCTAGGTCAATTTGTCTCAGAAATACAGTGGTGGCATTTATATGTTTGTATCTAGTCACTAAAAGCCAAACACGTAATTTAAAAAAATTACCTCATGAGTTACCCATACCTACGGAGTCATAAGTCAGTCACAAATACAGATATTTCTTTGAAATTCCGCCCCCCCCCCCCCCCCTCTAAGATCTCGAAAACCACGCAACATAGCGACAGGCAGAAACGGCGTTATATTAGATAGCTCGAGACCAGAGTTCGCCATGGGCTGGGTTGGCCCTATGGGTCATGGGCTGGGTCTGGGCTGGGACTGGGCCGGGCCTTAACTTTAAGGAAATTACTGGGCTCTGGATGGGCCTGGGCCTGACAATTTTGAATTAATGCGCGCGTCGCACAAGCTCAGGTCAGAGCTAAAAAATATTTTAGCCAGCAGTTCACTTGCACAGCAACACACTGTTGCTGTGGCTGTGGCTTTTATTTTGGTTAGCATAGTTGGTTCATTGTTTCATATTTATAGTATACAAGTAAATATGCTTGGATAATTATTGCAAATTTTGTGAAAATAATGATATGCTTAATCTGGACGGGCCGGACCGGGCCTGGGCCTCAATATTATGAATTTGACCGGGACTGGTCCGGTCCTGGGCTTGGTGTTCATGGGCCTGGGCCGGGCCGGGCTTGGGGTTGGTGGGCCCGTGACGAACACTGCTCGAGACAAGCTCCATGGAAGGTATTTCTGTCTTTTTTAGGTCAGATCAATGTTGAGGTCACCAGAGGTCATCAAAGGTCCGATTTTCCAGTTTTAGGACTTCGCTCGAGAAACCCCCCAAATCCCAATATCTCGGGAACTATGATAGCTAGGAACAAACGAAAAAGCAATCGAAAGCTCTTGACAAATTTAATCGCCATCTGTGTGTCCTCAAATTTGAGCTCAGGTCAATATTTTAGGCTCCAGAGGTCATCAAATGTAAACAAAATGGCAAAACAGTTTTACGTTAATATCTTTTACCTAATGAAGATAAGGCACTATTTGTTACGCCATCGTGTTTGTCTCGTCAAGGCGCTTCTAATTAAAAATCGTAGAAGGATAAAGATTTCTACTGGGGGGTCGCTCAGGAAAGTAGGTACGGGCCAGTGGGTTTGTCCGGATGTGTGTCCAGACGAGATCTTTGGCCACCTCTGCAGGTCGGCGCTGCGGTTATTGGTTCGGAAGATAACCAGGGGGCGAAAAACGCCACCCCAGCCAATGGTGTTCGGCTGAGACCCCAGCCAATGCCGGGTTAATACTCGTACATTGTCAAAGCCTTGTACTCCTCTCAGACGTTACTAGCATACACTGCAAAACAATGAGAGCTTTGACTGGTCTTCCTTCGAGAGCCTCACCGGCGCTCGACCGGCAGACCACCCCTACCACCACAGCACCCTCTCAAGGACAGCAAAGGCCCTCTACAGATCGGCAGGGTCCTCTAAATGCCGGCAGATGACCATCTGCAGATTGGCAGAGCCCTCTAAAGGCCGACAGATGGCCCTCTACAGATCAGCAGGGCCCTCTTAAGGTCAACAGAAGGCCCTCTACATATTGGCTGGGATACTCTGCATATCGACAGGGCCCCTAAGGGGTGGAAGAGGGCCCTCTACAGGTCGACAGGGCCCTCTAAATGCCGACATAGTCCCTCGGCAGATTGGCAGGGCGATCTACAGATCGGCAGGGCACTCTAAATGCCGACAGGGCCATCTAAAGGCCGACAAGGCCCTCTAAAGGCGGGAAGGGCCCTATACAGGTCGGAAGGGCCCTCTAAAGGCCGGCAGAGATATCTAAATGCCAGCAGAGAGCCCTCTATAGATTGACTGGGGTATTCTGCAGATCAGCAAGGCCCCTAACGGCTATAAGAGGGCCCTCCACAGGTCGGCAGGGCCCTCTAAATGCCGGCAGAGGCCCTCTGCAGATTGGCAGGGCGATCTACAGATCGGCAGGGCCCTCTAATGGCCGGCTAAGGGTCGACAGGGCCCTCTAGAAGCTGAAAGGGCCCTCACAGGCCGGAAGGGCCCTCACAGGCCGGAAGGGCCCTCTAAAGCCCGTCAAGGCCCTCTACAGGTCGGCAGGGGCCTCTAAATGCCGGCAGAGGCCCTTTACAGATTGGCAGGTCGATCTACAGATTGACAGGGCTCTCTAAAGGCCGTCAGATGACCCTCTCCAGATCAGTAGGGACCCTCTACATATCGGCAGGGGCCTATACATGCCGGCAGAAGGTCATCTACAACCGACAGGGGCCCTCTAAATGTCGGCAGGGGGCCATCTGCAGATCGGCAGGGCCCTTTAAAAGCTGGTGGAGGACCCTCTCCACACTGCCTGGGCCTCTTTGTACGTATTTAAATATACATGCCTTTAACAGACAAGGAAGTGCTGTTATGTATTCGTGTTACGATTTGTTTAGGTTGGTGGGCGTTCTGTTATGCGACGCAATGCGTTTCGCGGGCGCCTGACACCATCCAAAACACTGGGGCCCCCAGGGGGCCCTCGCTCGGTCGCCAAAGGGGCCTGCCTGGCCTCCAGGGGGCCATGACCCCCCCCCCCTTGCCCACGCCCTTGCAGGGGACCCCTGGCCTTTGACCTCCAGAGGGCCTCTGGCTTCCAGAGGACCCCCTCTGGCCTTCGGTGGTCTTTCTGACCTCCAAAGGACCCCCTCTGACCCCAGGGTCCACCTCTGACCTCCCCTCTGACTTCCAGATGGCCTCCTCTGGCCTTTAAAGGCCCGTCTGACCTCCATATGACCCCCTCTGGCTTCCAGGGGCACCTGTGACCTCCGCGATGGAGCCTGCGAGATGAGGCCCCTTTGAAGCATGTGGGGGGGGGGGGGGGGCTCCTTAAATGGCAGGAGGGGCAAAACGATATGTTTGCCCCCCCCCCCTGCCCGACGACAGGGGGGTCGACTGACCCGCCTGACCTCCCGGTGGCACCGCCGCTGCTTTGTGGTGACTGACGAATGCCCAAACATTTAATACCAAGTCAAATAATCCGTAAAGCAAACCAAATGATCAACCTGATGTATTTCACAAAAGACCGAACACGTATCAAGTATCAACAGAAACATCAACGAGGCTCACCACACCCTGGGAAGAACTCGTTGATGCATATAGCATAACATCCAACAAAAGATAATAATAACGATTACGATCACAACAACAGGAAAATCAACAACAGATTGCAGCTTTCCTTCGGCACCGCCAGTCGAACTGGATAACAACAAACAAGGCGGACAACATATGAAGGCAAAGTGGATAACGAACAGAAACATCTAAGATAACACACCGCAGATAGTCGCACATGACTTATGTGCTTGCCTTGTATATAGCATATCATTTCAGTTAAATGCAAGTTGGCGTTGATCACCCATTTGCGATTAATGAAGCTTCCTGCGCTCGCTGATACGCCGTTCAGATATACGTTAGCTAGTTGTCTGATATCCACAGCACTTCGGTATGCTCTGCTCCACCGGAGTATGCGATATCAAGCACACATTTATGTGCGTGCATTTTCCATATCCAATGACATATTTATGCGAATCGTAGGCCTGATGACCATACGGGGAGAACAAAACATCCTGTAACAGCGGTCTGACGACTGCAGCGTCATCTATAACAAGAGTTTGTCGACAGTAGCGTCATTTTTACGGGCTGACACAACGGCGGGTGAGCAGGTTCTGGCCGGCGGCCGTACAGGCCAATGAGAAGGACACAGTGGTCGACTCGTTAGTGCTGGTCGTGTACCACGTGACTACATTGCCCACTGTGACGAAACGCGTAGCGAACAGAAAGATCCTGGAAAAGAGAGGGCCACGTGACATCAAAATTCGTGCTGACTCGTCAAAACGGAGAGGATTTCGGAAATTGACTATCTGGAAAAGTTGGGTAGGTACATATCCTCATTCAGACTGATGGGTATATATATTCTCATGTTGGAAAAGAAACACTGCCTCATCAACTCATGTGCAGGAATACGTCTGAGTGAAATAAGATCATCTGATCATCTGATCATCTGCTAATCTGCTCATCTGATCATACGATCATCTGCTCATCTGATCAACAGATGATCAGATGATCTGATCATCTGATCATCTGAACATCTGATCACCTGATCATCTGATCATCTGCTCATCTGATCATCTGATCATCTGCTCATCTGATCACCTGATCACCTGATCACCTGATCATCTGATCATCTGATCATTTGATCACCTGATCATCTGATCATCTGATCATCTGATCATCTGATCATTCCTCACCTGGCCTTCTGCTCAGCCGCCTCCACTTCTTTTGTAACTGCTCCGGCGGGACCGGAGGTCAGCGATTCGTCCGACTCTCCCGCCTTTGAACCGTACAGTCTGGTGGGTGCGGCCCTGAAATGCCAACACAAGGGTTTTAATTAATTATTTGGTAAATGCAATTGTACATTGCCGGTGTGATGGTCCTAACCTGGCATGCAAGAATGTTACACCTGTTTCGAAATGTTTCAAATATTTTTGTATTAATTAAATAAGATGAAGATCCATACAAGTTAAGTTACTATGCTAAAACCATTTGTGGTTTCCGTCCCAAAACCTATTTTTGTCGATTTGCTTAACTTTGCTGAGTGCAACATCAACATGAAGTGTAGTTGCACCACTAAAAAGTAGATACGCTTTGTGTAAGCGTTTAGAGAATGCCTAAACAATAACCCTGTACTTCTCAACATAGGGTAGAATTATTGTGACACGAGGTACTCATAATTTTGGACAACAAAAATCTCACAATCGATTAAAACAAAACAAAATATTGAATCGCTGGTACCAGCGACTCAGTATTCTTTCGTTGAGTTGCGCTGGAGTTGTATTAATGAACATGACCTTACAAACTCTCTGCCGACGCACACTACGCGATTTTTTGAAGGGAGATCATCACCTTTTTCCACAAAAATAGAGTTATCACCTGAAATCGATAGACGAGGCCAAAATATAATATACATTCATCACATTTTGCATATAAATATTCCTACCAAAAGATATTGCCAGTTTCCTACCGATAAGCGATCCACGCTTATATCGGCCGGTACTCCGCAAGTACTCGGTAACGAATTCAGTAAATTAGTCTCCCTACGCATTGTTATTTATCATGAAAGTATGCAATATGTTTCCTGCACTCTATCTTTTGCGAATATGTGCCAAATGAATATGAACAATCAACAATGATTTGAGAAAAAGTGCATTGACATCGGCAGTTTAGTTTGGCACCGGCCGGCCGGTGCCAAGCTAAACTACGGCGACCTATTTAGTGTCGGCGATTTGTTTACAAGTGCCCATTCAACAACGTTGAACAGATTGATGCAAAAGCGCCAGATGTTGCGCTTTCCAATAGTGGAGGGAAAATACCGATCATTAATTTTCCCAAACTTCCAACTTTGAATTCGGGAATAATTTTATATAATTCTTAAATTTAGATAACAACATTGTAATACCATAACGGTAGCCAAATCAATTGTTGCTAACAAAATCAACAGGTGATTATCTCCCTTTAAGCGACGCGACTGTCGCGGCTGACGCAACTCACGCGACCGACGCGCCACTGACAGCCGCGCGGCTGGTTGCCATGGATACCAAACATCCTAAGTAACGCTGAACGACGGGATCAACATTTTCGCTTCATTTTTCAGTTCTGAACAAACAAAAACAAAAACTGAAAACTGAACAAGCTAAATAATGAGGGGAAAATATTTAACCCGTCTGTCAGCGCTAGTCAGGATGTCTTTGGTATCCGTGGCTACCAACCGCGCGGCTGTCGCGTCAGTCGCATCAGTCGCGTCACTCGCGTCGCTTAAAAATTGCGCAGTATGAGTCGACCCTAAGAACTGAAAAACTAATGAGCTTTGATCTGAAAACGTGCCATTTGTTTTGCGTGGCTGATCGAGAGCAGGCTCGATTGGACCATTTCGAAATTGCTCGTTAAATTAGCCAACGTGACTTGCTCAGGTATAATGAAATATTCGAAAACTATCAATATGTTTGCCTTCCTTGAAAAGACTAGCCTTCTGTCTTATATCTTCAATATACTGCAAACTATTTATAGCAAAATGCACATGTTAATAACGCAAAACCATACGGCAAATTCCTGTTTTATGCTATTTGGAAAATTCAAATTTGTAATTAGTCAGCCATTAATTACAGGCCGATTTAGGAATTTAAATAAGAGGCCTGAATTACTCAACAACAATAACAACAACAGCAGCCGCCTCAGAGTCGACCACCGGTATGACCGGATGGGCCTCAGGTGCAGCCGATGGGCGACGATGGGGCGCGGGGGAGCGGCGGCGGCGGCGGCCGGTCGCAGGCCACTGTCGGCAGCACGTTGACCAGACAGCTGACAGGAACCTCCGTCGACACAGTCGTGATGGTCAGAACCGTGGTCGTGGACGTGATGATGTTGCCAATCAGTCGCTCCTGACGCAGGAGGTCGGTGTCTGGGGAGAGGAAGGGGGGGGGGGGGTCAGAGTGGCGCTGGTATAGTTATGGAGAGAAGAGCGGAACGTTGACATGGGGGTCGTACGAGTCGGGGTCTCTGGGAGAGGAGCGGAACGTTGACAGGGGGGTCGTACGAGTCGGGGTCTCTGGAGAGGAGCGGGACGTCAACATGGGGCTGTTACGTGGAACAACACGGCTGTTTGTCGGTAAACGATTCTAGGACCCACGCAAACACATCTATTATTTAACACATCTTATTATTTAGTATCCTCAGGTTCAATCGCGACTCGTGTTCGTTGTAAATGAGTTTCAAGCAGCACCAGCACCATCGCATTGTCAGCACAATTGCATTTTATCTAGTGTAAATTGGTGTTTGCTCCGGGGTGGGGATGACCCCCGTGACCCCCCCCCCCCCTATGGCTATGTACCTGGTCGCGGCTATATGCGCGTATATATATATATATATATATATATATATATATATATATATATATATATATATATATATATATATATATTCTCAAGTACAAGTTGTATACAAGTTGTATATATATATATATATATATATATATATATATATATATATATATATATATATATATATATATATATATATATATATATATATAGTTGTAGTTATAGTTGTATACAAGTTGTATTCTCAAGTCAAGTACAAGTACTCAAGTTTATATTCTCA
Organism: Chirona hameri; assembly: GCA_036785665.1. Classification (NCBI taxonomy): domain Eukaryota; kingdom Metazoa; phylum Arthropoda; class Thecostraca; order Balanomorpha; family Balanidae; genus Chirona; species Chirona hameri. The sequence goes on from JAXIVJ010000868.1 coordinate 18,460, forward strand.
AATACTTATTAACGAATTTCGGTGTTCACCAAAATCTGGTATTGCTTTTTGACGAAATGGTATAGAAAATATGCATTCCACTCTGTTTATCATGATTATGTGTCCTGCTGCCCTTAAAAATCAACAAACATTGAATAAAAAGGCAATCAAATTAGCAGTTAACTTATGCATCCAACGACGGTCTAGTTAGGGGTTGCGACCCTCAATTTGTGAAAATTGGTTCATGTATTTTCAACATTAGGAGTTTTGTTTTGTTTTGTCTCTGGCTGTATACAACACTAGGCTTATCATTAAAAATAAATACAAAAAATATAATCACGAAGCAATACAAAAATGGCAATGAAATCGGAAGTTCACTTACGCACCCAACGGCGACGTATTTAGTGTCGGCGATTTCTTTCATTGACCTATCAAGGACGTTGTCACGCTTCTTGGCGCACTTATTTCATTTCTGGCCCTATGACTTGTTTACAAATCAACATTCAAACCAGATATAGTTCTTACTGTTCATCACCATATTTTATGATGATGATGAGAGTACATATTTTAATTTCCCAAAATGTAATTTTCGAAATACAACTTTTTTCTTTTACTTATATATTGAAATGCGATCAATTTGATAGAATACATGTATGTGTAATACAATAATGCAGATCAATAAATTAAAAGGTCATTATTTCCCCTTAAGCTTACTTAAACATTCCATGTTTTTTTCACCGTTTTGTCTCTTTTGCCTTGTACTTCACCGTTTTGTCTCACCGTTCTCTTATGTGCCTTGAGCCGAGTCATTCGTATCGAAGATTTGTATGGCATAAAGTCCAAAGACCTGGGCCACAGAATAACGACTAGCTTCAAAAACTAAATATTCCAGTGTGTTTTACGTTTTCACATTCTTACCTCGACATGTTTGGCTTTGTTTTATAATAATCATTTCTTAGAAAGGCGTATGCTATATCAAATATCAAACATAATGTCCTTATCAGCAGGAATGAAATATTCGTCTTGAACTAAATGACTCATTCTAGTCTTCTTTAAACAAATTAAACTAGTATTATATACTAGTATATATATATATATATATATATATATATATATATATATATATATATATATATATATATATATATATATATATATATATATATATATATATATATATATATATATATATATATATATATATATATATATATATATATATATATATATATATATATATATATATATATATATATATATATATATATATATATATATATATATATATATATATATATATATATATATATATATATTATATATATATATATATATATATATATATATATATATATATATATATATATATATATATATATATATATATATATATATATATATATATATATATATATATATATATATATATATATATATATATATATATATATATATATATATATATATATATATATATATATATATATATTATATATATATATATATATATATATATATATATATATATATATATATATATATATATAATATATATATATATATATATATATATATATATATATATATATATATATATATATATATATATATATATATATATATATATATATATATATATATATATATATATATATATATATATACTAGTACTAGTATATACTAGTATATATATTACAGTAGAACTACCTAATAACAGGGTCTATAAAAAGGTACTAAATGTGTTGAAAATATGTCGTAAAATGAGCTCGACTTTTGTTTAGCTGAAGCAGCTTGTTCAGACTGGCACTTAGCCCGTTTGACAATATTACAATATTGTGACCATCAGAGCATAGAAAAGTATACAGGTGCATGCAGGTCAACAATAAGATGTGCTCGGAAGTCGGATGACTTAGAGACCAATGTCTGAGCCCGTCCACAGTATGACTTAACAGGCTGCATCTCTTGCCACAACAGCTCATCACAGACACTGGTAAAAGGGCCTCAGAGGCCCTTCATACTTACCATCCACCTCCTCAGCCCGTGTCAGGCAAACCACCATCACCGCCACAACACACCCAAACCCAAACCTCATCTTCTCCCAGAGCAGATCCCCACCGCTACAGCAAGCTCTACAACAGCCTCTTTCCTGACGTGGCGACGCCGGTGTCAAAGAGTGAAGCGCACAAGGAGACGGCAGGGTGGCGCAGGGTCCTTATAGCAGCTGCCGACGAAGTTTTTGTGAGAAAGGAGAGACGGCCGTATGCGGGTCAGAGCAGTTGATCGGTGTTGGTATTCTCTCTGAGAGGGGTTCATCTGTCGATGCTATCTCTGACAGGTCAGTGACTGAGGTAGTGGAGCTCAGGGGGTGATGATTCCTAGAGTTGGTATTCCGCAGTGCCGTGTGATGATCCCTAGAGTTGGTATTCCGCAGTGGCGTGTGATGATCTCTAGAGTTGGTATTCCGCGGTGGCGTGTGATGATCCCTAGAGTTGGTATTCCGCAGTGGCGTGTGATGATCCCTAGAGTTGGTATTCCGCAGTGGCGTGTCCGTCTCAGGGGGTGATGATCCCTAGAGTTGGTATTCCGCAGTGGCGTGTGTTGATCCCTGGAGTTGGTATTCCGCGGTGGCGTGTGATGATCCCTAGAGTTGGTATTCCGCGGTGGCGTGTGATGATCCCTAGAGTTGGTATTCCGCGGTGGCGTGTGATGATCTCTAGAGTTGGTATTCCGCGGTGGCGTGTCCGTCTCAGGGGGTGATATCACTAGAGTTGGTATTCCGCAGTGGCGTGTGATGATCCCTGGAGTTGGTATTCCGCGGTGGCGTGTGATGATCCCTAGAGTTGGTATTCCGCGGTGGCGTGTGATGATCTCTAGAGTTGGTATTCCGCGGTGGCGTGTGATGATCCCTAGAGTTGGTATTCCGCGGTGGCGTGTGATGATTCCTAGAGTTGGTATTCCGCAGTGGCGTGTGATGATCCCTAGAGTTGGTATTCCGCAGTGGCGTGTGATGATCCTTAGAGTTGATATTCCGCGGTGGCGTGTGATGATCCCTAGAGTTGGTATTCCGCGGTGGCGTGTGATGATCCCTAGAGTTGGTATTCCGCAGTGGCGTGTGATGATCCCTGGAGTTGGTATTCCGCGTTGGCGTGTGATGATCCCTAGAGTTGGTATTCCGCGGTGGCGTGTGATGATCTCTAGAGTTGGTATTCCGCGGTGGCGTGTGATGATCCCTAGAGTTGGTATTCCGCGGTGGCGTGTGATGATTCCTAGAGTTGGTATTCCGCAGTGGCGTGTGATGATCCCTAGAGTTGGTATTCCGCAGTGGCGTGTGATGATCCTTAGAGTTGATATTCCGCGGTGGCGTGTGATGATCCCTAGAGTTGGTATTCCGCAGTGGCGTGTGATGATCCCTGGAGTTGGTATTCCGCGGTGGCGTGTGATGATCCCTAGAGTTGGTATTCCGCAGTGGCGTGTGATGATCCCTGGAGTTGGTATTCCGCGGTGGCGTGTGATGATCCCTAGAGTTGGTATTCCGCGGTGGCGTGTGATGATCCCTAGAGTTGGTATTCCGCAGTGGCGTGTGATGATCCCAAAGTTGGTATTCCGCGGTGGCGTGTGATGATCCCTAGAGTTGGTATTCCGCAGTGGCGTGTGATGATCCCTAGAGTTGGTATTCCGCAGTGGCGTGTGATGATCCCTGGAGTTGGTATTCCGCGGTGGCGTGTGATGATCCCTAGAGTTGGTATTCCGCAGTGGCGTGTGATGATCCCTGGAGTTGGTATTCCGCGGTGGCGTGTGATGATCCCTAGAGTTGGTATTCCGCGGTAGCGTGTGATGATCCCTAGAGTTGGTATTCCGCGGTGGCGTGTGATGATCTCTAGAGTTGGTATTCCGCGGTGGCGTGTCCGTCTCAGGGGGTGATATCACTAGAGTTGGTATTCCGCAGTGGCGTGTGATGATCCCTAGAGTTGGTATTCCGCAGTGGCGTGTGATGATCCCTGGAGTTGGTATTCCGCGGTGGCGTGTGATGATCCCTAGAGTTGGTATTCCGCGGTGGCGTGTGATGATCTCTAGAGTTGGTATTCCGCGGTGGCGTGTGATGATCCCTAGAGTTGGTATTCCGCGGTGGCGTGTGATGATTCCTAGAGTTGGTATTCCGCAGTGGCGTGTGATGATCCCTAGAGTTGGTATTCCGCAGTGGCGTGTGATGATCCTTAGAGTTGATATTCCGCGGTGGCGTGTGATGATCCCTAGAGTTGGTATTCCGCGGTGGCGTGTGATGATCCCTAGAGTTGGTATTCCGCAGTGGCGTGTGATGATCCCTGGAGTTGGTATTCCGCGGTGGCGTGTGATGATCCCTAGAGTTGGTATTCCGCGGTGGCGTGTGATGATCTCTAGAGTTGGTATTCCGCGGTGGCGTGTGATGATCCCTAGAGTTGGTATTCCGCGGTGGCGTGTGATGATTCCTAGAGTTGGTATTCCGCAGTGGCGTGTGATGATCCCTAGAGTTGGTATTCCGCAGTGGCGTGTGATGATCCTTAGAGTTGATATTCCGCGGTGGCGTGTGATGATCCCTAGAGTTGGTATTCCGCGGTGGCGTGTGATGATCCCTAGAGTTGGTATTCCGCAGTGGCGTGTGATGATCCCTGGAGTTGGTATTCCGCGGTGGCGTGTGATGATCCCTAGAGTTGGTATTCCGCGGTGGCGTGTGATGATCTCTAGAGTTGGTATTCCGCGGTGGCGTGTGATGATCCCTAGAGTTGGTATTCCGCGGTGGCGTGTGATGATTCCTAGAGTTGGTATTCCGCAGTGGCGTGTGATGATCCCTAGAGTTGGTATTCCGCAGTGGCGTGTGATGATCCTTAGAGTTGATATTCCGCGGTGGCGTGTGATGATCCCTAGAGTTGGTATTCCGCAGTGGCGTGTGATGATCCCTGGAGTTGGTATTCCGCGGTGGCGTGTGATGATCCCTAGAGTTGGTATTCCGCAGTGGCGTGTGATGATCCCTGGAGTTGGTATTCCGCGGTGGCGTGTGATGATCCCTAGAGTTGGTATTCCGCGGTGGCGTGTGATGATCCCTAGAGTTGGTATTCCGCAGTGGCGTGTGATGATCCCAAAGTTGGTATTCCGCGGTGGCGTGTGATGATCCCTAGAGTTGGTATTCCGCAGTGGCGTGTGATGATCCCTAGAGTTGGTATTCCGCAGTGGCGTGTGATGATCCCTGGAGTTGGTATTCCGCGGTGGCGTGTGATGATCCCTAGAGTTGGTATTCCGCAGTGGCGTGTGATGATCCCTGGAGTTGGTATTCCGCGGTGGCGTGTGATGATCCCTAGAGTTGGTATTCCGCGGTGGCGTGTGATGATCCCTAGAGTTGGTATTCCGCGGTGGCGTGTGATGATCTCTAGAGTTGGTATTCCGCGGTGGCGTGTCCGTCTCAGGGGGTGATATCACTAGAGTTGGTATTCCGCAGTGGCGTGTGATGATCCCTAGAGTTGGTATTCCGCAGTGGCGTGTGATGATCCCTGGAGTTGGTATTCCGCGGTGGCGTGTGATGATCCCTAGAGTTGGTATTCCGCGGTGGCGTGTGATGATCTCTAGAGTTGGTATTCCGCGGTGGCGTGTGATGATCCCTAGAGTTGGTATTCCGCGGTGGCGTGTGATGATTCCTAGAGTTGGTATTCCGCAGTGGCGTGTGATGATCCCTAGAGTTGGTATTCCGCAGTGGCGTGTGATGATCCTTAGAGTTGATATTCCGCGGTGGCGTGTGATGATCCCTAGAGTTGGTATTCCGCGGTGGCGTGTGATGATCCCTAGAGTTGGTATTCCGCAGTGGCGTGTGATGATCCCTGGAGTTGGTATTCCGCGGTGGCGTGTGATGATCCCTAGAGTTGGTATTCCGCGGTGGCGTGTGATGATCTCTAGAGTTGGTATTCCGCGGTGGCGTGTGATGATCCCTAGAGTTGGTATTCCGCGGTGGCGTGTGATGATTCCTAGAGTTGGTATTCCGCAGTGGCGTGTGATGATCCCTAGAGTTGGTATTCCGCAGTGGCGTGTGATGATCCTTAGAGTTGATATTCCGCGGTGGCGTGTGATGATCCCTAGAGTTGGTATTCCGCAGTGGCGTGTGATGATCCCTGGAGTTGGTATTCCGCGGTGGCGTGTGATGATCCCTAGAGTTGGTATTCCGCAGTGGCGTGTGATGATCCCTGGAGTTGGTATTCCGCGGTGGCGTGTGATGATCCCTAGAGTTGGTATTCCGCGGTGGCGTGTGATGATCCCTAGAGTTGGTATTCCGCAGTGGCGTGTGATGATCCCTAGAGTTGGTATTCCGCGGTGGCGTGTGATGATCCCTAGAGTTGGTATTCCGCAGTGGCGTGTGATGATCCCTAGAGTTGGTATTCCGCAGTGGCGTGTGATGATCCCTGGAGTTGGTATTCCGCGGTGGCGTGTGATGATCCCTAGAGTTGGTATTCCGCAGTGGCGTGTGATGATCCCTGGAGTTGGTATTCCGCGGTGGCGTGTGATGATCCCTAGAGTTGGTATTCCGCGGTGGCGTGTGATGATCCCTAGAGTTGGTATTCCGCGGTGGCGTGTGATGATCTCTAGAGTTGGTATTCCGCGGTGGCGTGTCCGTCTCAGGGGGTGATATCACTAGAGTTGGTATTCCGCAGTGGCGTGTGATGATCCCTAGAGTTGGTATTCCGCAGTGGCGTGTGATGATCCCTGGAGTTGGTATTCCGCGGTGGCGTGTGATGATCCCTAGAGTTGGTATTCCGCAGTGGCGTGTGATGATCCCTGGAGTTGGTATTCCGCGGTGGCGTGTGATGATCCCTAGAGTTGGTATTCCGCGGTGGCGTGTGATGATCCCTAGAGTTGGTATTCCGCAGTGGCGTGTGATGATCCCTGGAGTTGGTATTCCGCGGTGGCGTGTGATGATCCCTAGAGTTGGTATTCCGCAGTGGCGTGTGATGATCCCTGGAGTTGGTATTCCGCGGTGGCGTGTGATGATCCCTAGAGTTGGTATTCCGCGGTGGCGTGTGATGATCCCTAGAGTTGGTATTCCGCGGTGGCGTGTGATGATCTCTAGAGTTGGTATTCCGCGGTGGCGTGTCCGTCTCAGGGGGTGATATCACTAGAGTTGGTATTCCGCAGTGGCGTGTGATGATCCCTAGAGTTGGTATTCCGCAGTGGCGTGTGATGATCCCTGGAGTTGGTATTCCGCGGTGGCGTGTGATGATCCCTAGAGTTGGTATTCCGCGGTGGCGTGTGATGATCTCTAGAGTTGGTATTCCGCGGTGGCGTGTGATGATCCCTAGAGTTGGTATTCCGCGGTGGCGTGTGATGATTCCTAGAGTTGGTATTCCGCAGTGGCGTGTGATGATCCCTAGAGTTGGTATTCCGCAGTGGCGTGTGATGATCCTTAGAGTTGATATTCCGCGGTGGCGTGTGATGATCCCTAGAGTTGGTATTCCGCGGTGGCGTGTGATGATCCCTAGAGTTGGTATTCCGCAGTGGCGTGTGATGATCCCTAGAGTTGGTATTCCGCGGTGGCGTGTGATGATCCCTAGAGTTGGTGTTCCGCGGTGGCGTGTGATGATCCCTAGAGTTGGTATTCCTCGGTGGCGTGTGATGATCCCTAAAGTTGGTATTCCGCAGTGGCGTGTGATGATCCCTAGAGTTGGTATTCCGCGGTGGCGTGTGATGATCCCTAGAGTTGGTATTCCGTAGTGGCGTGTGATGATCCCTAGAGTTGGTATTCCGCGGTGGCGTGTGATGATCCCTAGAGTTGGTATTCCGCAGTGGCGTGTGATGATCCCTGGAGTTGGTATTCCGCAGTGGCGTGTGATGATCCCTAGAGTTGGTATTCCGCAGTGGCGTGTGATGATCCCTGGAGTTGGTATTCCGCAGTGGCGTGTGATGATCCCTGGAGTTGGTATTCCGCGGTGGCGTGTGATGATCCCTAGAGTTGGTATTCCGCAGTGGCGTGTGATGATCCCTAGAGTTGGTATTCCGCAGTGGCGTGTGATGATTCCTAGAGTTGGTATTCCGCAGTGGCGTGTGATGATCCCTGGAGTTGGTATTCCGCGGTGGCGTGTGATGATCCCTAGAGTTGGTATTCCGCGGTGGCGTGTGATGATCCCTAGAGTTGGTATTCCGCAGTGGCGTGTGATGATCCCTAGAGTTGGTATTCCGCAGTGGCGTGTGATGATTCCTAGAGTTGGTATTCCGCAGTGGCGTGTGATGATCCCTGGAGTTGGTATTCCGCAGTGGCGTGTGATGATCCCTAGAGTTGATATTCCGCAGTGGCGTGTGATGATCCCTAGAGTTGGTATTCCGCAGTGGCGTGTGATGATCCCTAGAGTTGGTATTCCGCAGTGGCGTGTGATGATTCCTAGAGTTGGTATTCCGCAGTGGCGTGTGATGATCCCTGGAGTTGGTATTCCGCGGTGGCGTGTGATGATCCCTAGAGTTGGTATTCCGCGGTGGCGTGTGATGATCTCTAGAGTTGGTATTCCGCAGTGGCGTGTGATGATCCCTGGAGTTGGTATTCTGCAGTGGCGTGTGATGATCCCTAGAGTTGGTATTCCGCAGTGGCGTGTGATGATCCCTAGAGTTGGTATTCCGCGGTGGCGTGTGATGATCCCTAGAGTTGGTATTCCGTAGTGGCGTGTGATGATCCCTAGAGTTGGTATTCCGCAGTGGCGTGTGATGATCCCTGGAGTTGGTATTCCGCAGTGGCGTGTGATGATCCTTAGAGTTGATATTCCGCGGTGGCGTGTGATGATCCCTAGAGTTGGTATTCCGTGGTGGCGTGTGATGATCCCAAGAGTTGGTATTCCGCGGTGGCGTGTGATGATCCCTAGAGTTGGTATTCCGTAGTGGCGTGTGATGATCCCTAGAGTTGGTATTCTGCAGTGGCGTGTCCGGCGACAGGCCTGACGCCCCCCCCCCCCCTGAGGTTTTTCTTGAATAACTTTTTACACTTGCGGTGCATCTCGCTGAAATTTTAGTAGCTGAGTTTAAAACATTTATACGTAGGCTGTAAAAATTTAATTTAAATTAGTTAATTGGTTTGGGAGATAATCATGTTTTGGTGACGTCATGTTGGTAAAAAAATGAGAAATATTTGAATAATCGTAGAAAACAGGGTTTTTAAGCAAATTGCAAACGCAATTCACCAAAGATACAAAATGACATTTTAACAAAAAATGGCAATCTCGGATTTTCACAATTTTGGGGTTTTGACTCCTTAAATAAATAAAAAAAGTGTTTTTTTATAAAATCCCCACAAAATCAAAATTTTCAAAGATATTAGAAAAACCGGAATATATGTGAGAGAACTGAGTATGGGCAATACCCATACCAAATTTCAAAGAAATATCTTCATTTTTGACTGAGTGATGGCTCCCTAAGTGTAAGGAACTGATGATGTCATTTTTTTAATAACTCTTCTTTTGACTTTTTTGACAAGATACGAACAAATAATTACCTTTTTGTATTTCTGAGCTAAAACTGGTCTAGGAACATGCCTTTTTATTTACATTTATCAATTTCTAATTTTGAGGTTTTCTGAAGAGCAAAATCGCTGTTCTGGACGTGGTAAATCCGAGGTCATTCACTTGACCTGGAAGGTCACCCGTTGACCTGAAACCTAAACATTGCATACTGTTAGATTCCTCTCATGACAGGAAATATGCTGATTCTTACCGCATTGCTCTAAGTTGCTTGGTTTGGAAGTTAACGGGGGGGGGGGGGGAGCTGTCAGGCGAATGTGAAAAAAGCTCCCGTATGGCGAGGGTTATGTTTGTGCATCGATTCCCAGAGAGTACAAATTTGTTTGATTAGCTCATCTTCACGATCTGGAAAGATGCATGACAATAACATCCATCTTCCTCTCCACGATATTCCTGCTTTCTGGGATTACAATCTCTACGCCACCTCTCAAGCTCACCGAATCAAAACCAGAACACCAGAACCACTCGACACTCTAATAATGCAGACGCCTTTTGGCATTCTATCAAAAGGTTCGCCTGCCACTCTTTCTACAGACATCGCCTCCCTGGAAACTGCTCTCAGACACACGCACCCAGACTGACAGCAGGTTTGAATGTGCCCGATATGCTGCTGCAGTGACGTGAATAGAGTCCAGATGACACTGCTGATAATCTTCAGGTTTAAATCGGTGGCGGTGTCCTGCCATTCACAGAGTTTCTGATATCCACATTACTTGGAATACTGCGCAGGAGCTGATCAATTTCGTGTAAGCCATTAGGTGAGGCGATTGTCAGTGGAATGAACCTGTAAGAAGTTCTTATTCTGCAGATGGAGATTGACGCTTTCTTGGCCAGCGTTGTCGATTCTCTTGGACAATGGACATAAACAGACACTTTATCGCATTTTACATTTACATTTCAGACGGTATCGGTCCTACCAGCGTTCATAGTTCGCAGTTTTTACCTACCTGCGAGGAGCGCTCTTTTTACCCAGTTACCTGCGAGGAGCGCTGTTTTTACCTAGTTACCTGCGAGGAGCGCTCTTTTTACCTAGTTACCTGCGAGGAGCGCTCTTTTTACCCAGTTACCTGCGAGGAGCGCTGTTTTTACCTAGTTACCTGCGAGGAGCGCTCTTTTTACCTAGATACCTGCGAGGAGCGCTGTTTTTACCTAGTTACCTGTGAGGAGCGCTGTTTTTACCTAGTTACCTGCGAGGAGCGCTCTTTTTACCCAGTTACCTGCGAGGAGCGCTCTTTTTACCCAGTTACCTGCGAGGAACGCTGTTTTTACCTAGTTACCTGCGAGGAGCGCTGTTTTTACCTAGTTACCTGCGAGGAGCGCTCTTTTTACCCAGTTACCTGCGATGAGCGGTGTTTTTACCCAGTTACCTGCGAGGAGCGCTCTTTTTACCCAGTTACCTGCGAGGAGCGCTCTTTTTACCTAGTTACCTCCGAGGAGCGCTGTTTTACCTAGTTACCTGCGAGGAGCGCTGTTTTTACCTAGTTACCTGCGAGGAGCGCTGTTTTTATCCAGTTACCTGCGAGGAGCGCTGTTCCGTGGCATCAAATCTATCTTTGCCGAGCTACTTCGCATTCACTAACGCATTCTCTTTCAGTCGCTGCCGGCTTTTTATTTGAAGAGCAATGCGGTGTACTTCAAAATCTTCATTGAGCAAAGGAAACGTATTGCTTCCTACCAGTGGTCGGGACTCGGGAGGTGTCGGCGCCATTGTACCAAACTGCTGCTCTCCTGCTGGAGGTCATGGGGTGAAAGGGGGGAGGGATGTGATGGGGTGAAACATAGTGGGGGGGGGGGGGCGTAATTTACACTCGGCTGAACCCTCAGCGCCAAAGGCTAATGAGCCTACGGCGATGTCTAATGACGATTCAATGGCAATATAGTTTGTCATCGGGCATACATAAAGCAAATTGTGTAGAGCTGAGTAAAATTGAAAAGCTGAGTCGAAGTGAATCTTTGACCACATTCGGTCCGGTAGTTTTCACTGGCGGATCTAGGGGGGGGGGGGGGGAGGGCGACAAGGGCAAAAGCCCGCCCCCCATCTCAAGCTCGACAGTGGCGGCAATAGAAAATAGCCCCCCCCCCCCAAAAAAAAAAAACGCTGAAACTGGCGATGAAAATGGGTACCTACTGCCTGCGAAAAAAAATACTTCTTGCGAAATAATTATTTTGTCTCGTTTTGCCTCGTTCGTGTTTCCTCTATTTTGTAGCATTTTGGTATCAGTAGGGTAAGGGAAAGTGGCGCGTCTGACGCTATTTTGGAGTGATTCACAACCAACGTAAGTTATAATTTTTCCACGCAGCGTCACAGCCTTTGGGGAGTCTCCTGCTGCCTGCTCGGTGGCAGAGGAGCGCGTGAGTGAATTTCCTTGTATAGGTACTAAGTACCTATTTTGTGTGGAATACGTCTACTAGTATTAAAGGGAATAGTTCACCTTTAACATGGGGTTTTGGACTGAGATAGCAGATTTGTAGAGCAGATCTAAAATTGGTTTGTGGTGAAAGAATTACCTCTCTACGTTAAGTAATTTCGACACAGGACTAGTGGGCCCGTTTTCATTCCCGCTCTTCCGGGCCACAATCCGGGAATGAACGGGCCATGAGGTATGACGTCATACCCGCTGACGTCAGAATTGCGTCATACGCAGATTCTGCCGCAAACTAGCCGTGGTATTTATACAGACTTTGGCCGTGGTCATTTAGTAACTTTGAAATAGTACAGAAGTAATATAGGTTGTTATTACCAAGGTCTGTTATTACCACCGAGTTGGTTCAGTGACTGGATGCATTGCCGGGATCAGAAGCCAGAATTCCGAGCTTGCGAAATTGTATTGTAAGAAGGTGCAAATCCCAATATAGAAACGGGGCGACCCTGAGTTGAACGCGACGATTTTCTGGTAAGTTCTTGTTCTTGTTGACCTTATACATCATTGATCATGAATCTGATTTTTACACAGACCAGGTATTTCATGTGTTTGTTGCATGGAAATGCTTGCTTGATTGGTTCTACAGAAGTATAATGAAAATATGGTAAATCTTTTACTGCAGCCCATGATAAAAATATGGATATAATATATATCAATATAATGGGAAATTGTATTAATATCCAGACAATTATTGCATATGACACAGAAAGCTAACAGGTGGACATGTTTTGTCATAAAATACTTGATCAGCACCTTTTGATTCATTGTGTAAAATTGCATCTTGCCTAATGAAGCCTTATGATGAAACGCGTCCAACTGTGGGTCTGTTCCTGTGGCGCCTCTAACCTCCTCAAAGTTGCTCCAACTTTCAACTGTCCCAGGCGTACACAAGGGTGGGAGGGGGCAAATGGACCAATGCCCCCCCCCCCCCCCCGAAGGTCTATGTGCCCCTTTGGTAAACAAAATTAATTAATTTGTGTTTGGTTTTTAGGAAAAGTTGGGCGATATTCCGCTTTTGCACACCTTTATATAGGTAAATTGAATTCACATTTCAGTTGTAATGGCAGAGTCATTGCGGTTGGTTGAGGGGATTGATGGGTGATACAAAATATTATTGTTAGGTAAGTACTGATAATGTCTCTGTTTTGAGTGCAGTTCTAATGAAATCAGACGTGTAGAATTAGTATAAAATATTTGGTTTTCCTATAAAAAGGTGTGTAAAACCGGAATACGGCCAAAAATTGTTGAAAATATGCCCCTAAAAAAATATATTGGGTCAAATATGGCGAGTTTTTTGGGTTGGGGTACTTTATGCCCCCTAAGCAAAAATTACCCCCTCCTGGAGTGAATCCTGTGTACTCCACTGGCAACTGTTCTATCCTATTGCACAGACAGTTGCAAGTTGGAGCAACTTGGAGGAGGTTAGAGGCACCACAGGAACAGGCCCTATGTCAGCTTTGCCGAGTTGTTTGTCTAATAGGGAAATTATCATTTTCTTGTAAAACAAGATGCATCAACAATGCAAGTTAACTGCTGTTCAACTGGGCTCGTCATAACCAGTGGCGTACCCAGGATTCACTCTAGGAGGGACAATTTTTGCTTAGGGGGGGGGGGCATAAAGTACCCTCACCAAAAAAACTCAGGTTTTGGCCAGCTATATTTTAAAAAAGGGCATATTTTCACCATTAAAAAAAAAAAATCAAAGGGGCACGTACAGAGTACAGACCTTACCTTACCTTACCTTACTTTACCTTACAGTAATCAGGATTTTTAGGCCTCAAGGCCTGTAGTACCCGCTCTCATCGAGTTCATGATTCCTGGCATGTCTCAGTCAGTGTCACTGGTATGCTGAACCTGACGTGAACCCAATGGGCGTCCAATCTAGCCTTGGAAGGCATTCAGCGAAGGAGCGCAGCCCACTTTGGATGGGAGGCCATTCCAATCATTCACAATATGTGTGGCGAAGGCGAATTGTCTGACCCTTGTGGTCGCAGAGGACTTGCGGAGTTTGAAAAGATGGCCTCTAGTTGGACCGTCAGGGGGAATTGCCCTGTTTGCCCCCCCCCCCCCCTTGTGTACGTCTATGGTCCTAACCTCATACTTTTCCCATATTCCTACATTTCATCCAAATCTGAAGGTAAGGTTTCGTTGTTTGGTTGTGTCAAAATACTGTACTGTTCACACTGTGCATGGTGAAAATCAAATCTTCGGTCACATTAAAATAGCTTACTTTTCCTGCCAATACTTTGGAGTGTTTTAGTGTGTCAATATTGTCTACACTATGATAACATGAAAGTCCACTGTTAGAACCTGACTGAAGTGTACAGCCAGGGAGGGGATGAAGTACAGCCTTGTGGAGAAACTATATATAACCATCATGCATTATTTTGGCTTAAATATTTATATTGTTACAACACATTTTGTATTTTAAAACATTGATACATCTACTGTGAAGGACTCTAACACAGCCATCATGTTTTATATTAGTACAGACAATATTCTTTAAGGCTGCAGCCTTGGTTTGATCCATGCCCATGGGCATGGATCAAACCAATGTTTTATATTTATATGTATAACACATACATATCTTCCATAGGTGTAGATTTATATACTTTTGGGGTGGCCTTCGCCCCGCCCCCTCCCCCCTAATGTTGAGTTCGCCCCCTCCCCCAATGGTACCCGCTCGGCCCTCCCAATGTTTTTGGCCGCTGGCGGATCCAACAGGGGCAAGGCGGCCAAGCCTCCCAAACCGCCTGAAAAGGGCAACAAATTGACACGTTTCCTATTTCAAAAGAGAGTATATGCAGCTTTTACTAAGAAAAGCTTGTTTTAAATCCCCTCTTTATGTATAAAGATGCGAAATCCGGTGAATTGTTAATATATTTGCAATGTTCTATTTTTAGGGGATTTTTCTGAAGAAATGTTTTTTATTGATTTCTTTTAAATTATTTTTGGCGGGGTCAAAAACCAAAGTTGTCACAAATCCGAAAGTCAATTTTGTAGCCCTTGCCATTTGCTATTTTCTGACATTTTGTATTGCATTTTGCTCAAAATATAGAATGTACATGCTCTCTTAACCCGCGCACTGCAGGTTTGCGCCGAACACGAACTGCAGGGGGGTTGATTTCCGCCCCCCCCCCCCTGAGATCTCGAAAACAACGCAACGTAGCGAGAAGCGGAAAAAGGCATTTGATAGCTTCATACATGTTCTATCGAAAGTATTTCAGTGTTTTTTTAAGTCAGGTCAAAATTGAGGTCACCAGAGGTCATCAAAGGTCAAATTTTCCAGTTTTTCCTGTTTTAGAACATCGCTCCAGGAATTCCCATATATCTCAGAAACGATCAGGCACGAAGCCAAGGGGAGGGCGGTGGGGGCGGCCGCCCCCCCGCCCCCTGCGGGGGGCCCCTGCCCAGATCGGAGGGGCCCCTAACCAGACCGAAAGGACCCCTGGGTGGGTGAGAAGGACCCCTGAACATGCCGAAGTGGCCCCTGGCCAGCATGGAGGGGCTCCAGGGCAGGTCGGAGGGCCCCTTGAGCATGTCGGCAGATTGACAAAGCAGCCAGCGCAGGCCGACCAGAAGAGTCGCTGGGTCGATCGGAGGGGCTCCTGGGCAAGTCAGAGGGGCCCCTGGCTAGACCAAAAGGGTCCCTGGGCCGGTCGGAAGCCCCCCTGAACATGCCGGATTAGTTCCTAGCCAGACTGAAGGGGCCCCTGGGCAGGTCGGAGGGGCCCCTGAGGAGGGGCGGCAGATTGCGGGGGCAGGGTACCCAAAATTCCCCCAGTCGAAAATCCTGGGGGGCAAAGGGTAGTTTTGCCCCCCCCCCCCCCAGATTTTAGCTGCTCAATCTGGGGGCAACATGACCCTTCCCCTTCCCAGGATTTTCATTTGAGGGGTGGGGGATTTTGGGTACCCTGCGCCCAAGGGCGGATCCAGCCGGCCGTTTGGGGGGGGGGGGGCAAACCGTTTTTAGCGGACCTTACCTACCCCCAATTTCGAATTTCTCCCCGGATTTGGGCCACTTTATTTTGCAACCACACGATTTCGAATTTTGTCCCATTTTTTTGTAGGTTTTCGACCTTTTGGGATATCGAAAAAGGAAAGATGTCAGCTTGCAGTTTGTATTGTTCCGACATTGCCTTACACTGAGAAAAACTATGTCAATTGTCAGCTGTACCCAGGGGCGCCGCCGATAATTTTTGAGTGGGGGGGGGGGGGGTCGGCTGAAATGACGAGAAAAAAATGTACCCCAATTTGTTATGCGTGTATTTAAGCCTTTGCAACATTTTTAATGTGGATTTGCATATTATAGTAGGTACTTGTTATTTAGCGGCGCGATTTTTTTTTTGCTCGGGTTTGCCTGATAAAACCCAGAAACATGGGCATTTTTAGATTCTTAGCCTTGTAGAGGATAAGAAGCTAAAAATGTTATTCATTCAATTCAGCGTTACGACGAAACGAAGACAATGACGATGGCTTCGTTATGACGATGGCCACTGATGTGACGACGCGAAGCGGCGTGAACATTTTAATTTTAGGTCGTGGAAAACGCATTTTTAATATTGGAACCAGACCGTGAGTGGAGCCAAGCCTCAGGTAACCCCTTTTCCTGGTTGCACATCTCGGTATGATGCAAAATGTTGAAATGAAGGTAGTTTTTCATATACATTAGACTCGGATAGTAAATCACGATGGCCGGTGGCAGTCTGCGCTCAATAGTACATATGATAATACTAACTGTAGTCTGTATACATACCTATGTACCGAACTGTAACAAACAACTGGTAACGGTGCATATGGTTTCAAAGTAGCAAGAGGCAGACCGACATTTCCGCGCATAAATGGTCCCTGTGGATCTGGAGGAGCCTGGGGAAGATGGCTTGGAGAGATAGTCCTGGCCTGGTCCCCACTATTAGCTCTTCGGGCCAACAAGTTGGGCACCGCTGGAACAGCTTCCGGTTACCGAAGTCCGCAACTTTGCGTTCGCGTCGCCTTTTTCGGAACTCGGCAGACAAGCTAAACATGTAGCCCGCTTTAAAGATAATATTTTATGAAGAGAGTTGGCCCTGGGGCCAGCAATTACCGCCAAGGAGAGCCTCTGCAAGACACTTAATGGAATTAATTTTCCAAATTTGTATATACAATTGCGAAACTTGTGTTATGCCGCGAAGCGGCGCGAAATTTTTCAATTTTTGACTGTGGCTAGCTTGATTTTGACTGCTGCAATTTTGGGATGCCCAGTACCGTTCTAAAAACACAAATATAGCATGCATTAGATTTCATATCTTGGGAGGGCGGGGGGGGGGGGGGGGAAACATAGTTTGCCCCCCCCTTAAACAGGCTTGGGGAGGGGGGGGCATGGCCCCGTTCGCCCCCCCCCCCTGGATCCGCCCTTGCCTGCGCCCCGCAATCCGCCGCCCCTGCCCCTGAGCATGTCGGCAGGGCGGCAAAGCAGCCAGTGCAGTGCCTGGCCAGGTCGGAAGGACCTCTGAACAGGCCGAATGGGCCTCTTGACACACAAGAGGGCTTCTTGGAAGGTCAGAGGAGTCTCTGGTGAGACCGGAAGGGTCAAAGCACGTAGAGATCCCAGATGAAGAATAAATACAAGGAGGACTTGCTCCACAATACAAATATTAAAAGCGGAGCTTTCGGACATATTGTAATACCCTTCGTCAGGGTGCTACAATATACCCGAAAGATCCGATTTTATTTTTTCCTGTAGAGTAAACCCTCTTTGTATTATATATATATATATATATCACCCACTCCACATCATGTCTTTTCGCTTCGCGGATCCCAGATGAGTCCCTGAACAGGTCGGAAGGGCGTAGAAAAGGTCAGAGGGGCCCCTAGACGATCTGAAGGGATCTTGGGCCTTTCAACAGTAAGAATACAGGGAATAACACTTCCCTGTAGTAAGAATACAGGGAAATAATAAGTACAGGGAATAACACTCCAAATTTTCGCGCCGCTCCGCGGCGCAATTGAACTACAAATTCAATTATATGCGAGTTAGGAAAAAAATCGGTCAGTTTCTCGGCGCATTTATGTGTTATGTTGCTACTTTCCTATATTATTGGGCAAAATAGTTCACTTTAGCACTTTTTCCCCGCACTTTTTAACGCACAATATAGCAATTTTAGAGGTCCGCAATATACGCAATGCGACGCATTGATGAGAAAGCAACCCAGGGCATAAAACTCAAAATTTTCGCGCCGCTCCGCGGCGCAATTTGTTTAAGAGTTCCAGGTCTTGTGCTTAAAGGGAAATAATGACCTTTTGATTTTGTTAGCAACAATTTCTTAGACTCCCGTTATATTTTTAAAATTATTTTATTTAAATTTAAGAATTAAATAAAATTATTCCCAAATTCAAAGTTGTAAGTTTGGAAGAAATACAAAACAAGTACCTTGTGTACATCATGAAGGTCATTGACAAATTCGTCCTTCCCTACCATTGTTAACATCGAGTGCGGCATTTGTGGAGCCTCTGTGACATTTCCGATCAAACTGAGCGCTGCTCGGACACCCGCTAGTAGCGCTTTCGTTCTCCATGGCAACCAGGCGTCAGCCAATCAAAAGCCAGAAAGGGAATACGTTCTGGCTTTTCATTGGCTCACGCCTGGTTGCCATGGAGAACGAAAGCGCTACTAGCGTGCGTTCGAGCAGCGCAATGATCCGTGAAGCAATCCGTGAAGCATCCGTGTTGTATGACTGACTATCAGTATAAGTCATGAATAACAACAACATGCAAACTATACCAACTCGAATAAAATAAGAGCGGAATGAATTGAACCCCAGGCAAGCTAGTATTCGCAAAGCACTCGGCACTGCGCCACAATGGCAAAAGGTGAGGGAAATGCATATTGGATACAATATTATTACGTCACAAGTTTCTGAAGTGTCAACTACTATGAAATACAGTGATAAAATACCTTTAATAATTATTAACAAGAAAATTCAAACTTAAAAACAATCATTTGAATAAGTCTTTAATTAGCTTTCAACTCGAAATCAGATATATTTTGCAATGCTACACAAGAATGGCACCAATGACGTCATTAACAAAGCCTGCTACGGGACTTGGGTATACTAATCAGGAACAACTCGCCAAGTGCGCCGAGATGGTTAAGTGCGCCGAGAAGCATGACAATGACTTTGTAAACAAATCGCCGACGCTAAATAGGTCGCCGTCGATGTGCATCGATGAGCTTCTGATTTAATTGCCAGTTTTGTGTTATTGTTCGTTAGTTTTTTTGGGAAAAATTATTATTTTTCATGATAAAATAAAGCATAGTGTTATATACAGCCACAGACAAACTATACACAACTCCTAATGTTGAAAACAAATGAATCGAATTGCAAAAATTGAGGGTCGCAACCACTAACTATGCCGCGTTGATGTGCATCGATGAGCTTCCGATTTTATTGCCACTTTTTCCAATCGCTGTTAGTTTTAGAAGATCGCCGGGCATATAATCACAACAAGCAGAACGCACAATATATTTTCCACTCCATTGCGTAAAAAAACAATACGGGAAAAGCCCGCAGTTTGATGAGGACCAAAAGTACTTTTGACAAAAGGTCAGAAATAGTGCAAGTACAGGTCGTTAAAAGTGTGGAACGCTTATCAACTTTAACTTGAAATATCTTTCGGTAGGAAAGTTTTCATGCAAAATGTGATGAATTTACAATATACTTTGATCTCGTCTGGCGATTTCAAGTGCTACCTCCATTTTAGTGGAAAAAGGTCATTATTTCCCTTTAAAAAAAATATTCCAAGTTGGTATAGCTGATTCCAAATTCGTGTCGCTGGTTCAAAAGTTGATGTGGCAGTTTGCTAACTCCAGCTCCTAAACGTTTGTATAGCCCATGCCATACCTGCCATACTGCATTTTCCAGCCTTGTAACGTGCCTTTTCATGCGTTTTTTTTTTTTGGGGGGGGGGGCCTTTCAACGCTTGGGAAGGGGCCCTTTCTTGGCGCCCCCCCCCCCCCCCCCCCCCCCCTCCCCCTCCCTGGACGAAATCCTGGCTACGTGCCTGGAAACGATGATAGTTAGAAACAAACGAAAAAAAGCAAACGCCAGTCAGTGAAATTTGTAATCGCTAAGGTGTCCTCATATTTGATCTCAGGTCAATATTTGAGGCTCCAGAGGTACAAAAAAATGCCGTTTTTTTGCTAAATCGTGTTTTGCTATTAACTTTTTACTTAATCAAGATAACGGAGAACTGTTTACGCCATTGTGTTTATCTTGTCAAGGCGCTTTGAATGATATATATGCAGGGGCGCAGCCAGACCTTCAGAAAGGGGGGGGGGGGCAAGCACCTGGGAGAGGCCCCCCCCCACCCCCAAAAAATACCCCTGGATATGAAAAAACTCTACGGATTTCGGCCACTTTATTTTGTGAGGCCCCCTTTTTAGCTCTTTTTTTCGTCTACTTTTGATGAGCTGGATTGGACCAGGACCCTCAGTAGGCATTGTACTGAGCGCATTACTAATTTGTATTGTTACGTACTGGAGAGAAAACATATCTTAGCCATGACAACAGGTGGGGGTCGGCTTTTGAGTTTGGGGCGGCTGAAATGACGAAAAATGTACCCCCATTTTGATACGTGCCTTTGCAGCATTTTTAATGTGGATTTTCATGTTATAGTATGTAGGTATGTACTTGTTAGTTAGCGCCGCGAAGCGGCGCGAAATTTGTACGGTTTTGCCTGATAAAACCCAGAAATATAGGCGGTGTGCTTTGTAGAGGATAATAAGCTAAACATGATATTCATGCAATTCAGCGTTACGACGAACCGATGACGATGACTATGGCTTCGTTATGACGATGACTACCGATGTGACGCCGCGAAGCGGCGTGAAAATGTGAATTTTAGGTCCTGGAAAACGAAATGTTAATATTGGAACCAGACCGTGAGGTGAGATGGCTTGGGGAGATGGTCCTGACCTGTTTCGACTATTAGCTCTTCGGTCCAGCAAATTGTGCACCGCTGGAGCAGCTTCCGGGCGCCGATCTCCTCGTCTTTTCGTTCGCGTCGCCTTTTTCGGAACTCGGCAAACTAGCTAAACATGTAGCCTGCTTGAAACTTAGAAGTGAATATTGTATGAAGGGAATGGGCCCTGGGGCAAGCAATTACCGCCAAGGAGAGCCTCTGCCAGACACTTAATACAATTATTTTCCCCATTTTCCAAATTTGTATAAGCAATTGCGAAACTTGTGTCATGCCTAGCTGGATTTTTACTGCACTGCAAAGACAATTTTTACGAGAAATTTTATTTTTCCCCTCAAAAAGTGTGTGGGGGGGGGGGGAGGGGGTCGACCCTCCACCGCCTTCTAAAAGTGGGAGGAGTTTGCCCAGACCTCCCCCCGACCCTCCCGTCGGCGACGCCCCTGGCTGACAAATATTGCAGCACACACTTCTGAGAGGAAAATTGTTAAATTGTTTTGTACTACCATCACCCCCCCCCCACGAATTAAAAAACGCATCAGACTTATCAAATAACCATTTTGAAACCCAAGAAAACATTGCACCAGGTGGGTCAGAGTACAGCACATTACCGCTCATTATAACCGCGCCGACCACGGCTAGCAGGCGCTCCAGCTATAGCAGGCGCTGCAGGCGACGGCTAGAAACCCCTGGGCAGGCTCGAGGGCCCCGTTCACAGACTCAATGGACCTCTGGATAAGCTTGAGAGGGCCCTGAACAGACTCAATGGCCCCTTGGCAAGCCGAGAGGCCCCTAAGCATACTCTAATAGCCCCTGTGCAGGTTCGAGAGGCCCCTGAACAGGATCAATGGACCAATGGGAAAGCTCGAGAGGCCCTTGCACAGACTAATGACCCCCTAGGCAGGTTCAAGAGGCCCTTGAACAGACTCAATGGGCCCCTGGGCAAGTTCGGGAGGCCCCTGGGCAGGTTCGAGAGGCCCCTGAACAGACTCAATGGGCCCATGGGCAAGCTCGGGAGGCCTCTGGGCAGGCTCTAATGGCCCCTGGGCAGGTTCGAGAGGCCCCTGAACAGACTCGATGGTCCTCTGGGAAACTATGATGGGCCCCTGGGCAGTTTCAAGAGGCCCCAAAACAGACTATAATGGGCCCCTGGCCAGGCTCGAGAGGCCCCTGAACATACTCAATGGGCCCCTGGACATAAAGACATAAAAGACATAAAAGAAAAGTGCAACAAAGAGCCTCTTGGGCCCATCCGAGGTTGCACCCCCCCCCCCCCCCCCATCCCCCCCCCCCTCCACCAGTCTCGCCCCTTCAAATCACCTTACTCTACCTGCATAAAAGAAGGCTAATCCCACGAGTATTTATGAACTAATCCCTTCTCTGTAAAGTATTTATCTAATCTAATTTTGAAGGAAGCAAGTGTCACTGCATCAGCGACATCCCCTGGTAGCATATTCCAATGTCCTACAACCCTTCTACTGAAAAATGACTGTCGTAGCCTAGTCCTACTTTGTTTCATAATGAGTTTATGCTGATGACCTCTACCTCGATTTTCCCTATTGAACTCAAACATACCCTTTAAATATCCAGAATGCTGACTATTTACAAATTTGAAGACTTCAATTAGATCTCCTCTTAGCCTTCTATATCTAAGTGAAAACATACCCAATTTCCTTAATCTATCTTCATAAGGTAAACTACCAAGACAATTAATCATTTTTGTTGCCCTTTTTTGAACTCTTTCTAACAACCAGCAATCTTTCTCATATGTTGGAGACCAGGCTTGTACACAATACTCCAAATGTGGTCTAACGTATGCACAATACAGTTTTGTTATTACCTTTTCACTCTTGTAGGAAACATTTCTGTTAATGGCCCCTAGCATTCTAAGTGCCTTTTTCCTAGCTTCTACAACCTGGTCTGACGCTGATAGTCTATTGTTTACCACGACACCTAAATCTCTTTCCTTTTCAATCTGCTCCATTTTCTGCCCACCCATTTCATACCTATGTTTACTGCTAACCCGTCCAGCGTGCATAATCTTACATTTACTCAAATTGAATTTCATCTGCCATGCTTCAGACCACTCAACTAGCTTGTCCAGATCTGATTGAAAAACATCCTGATCATGTTTTCCTCTAATAATCCTGACAACTTTTAGATCGTCTGCAAATTTCAAGACTTTGCTGTCTATACTGTTCTCAATTGCATTCACAAATATTATAAAAAGCAATGGGCCCAGGACTGAGCCCTGTGGAACCCCACTGAGAACCTCCTTCCATTGTGATTGGCACCCATTCAATATAACCCTTTGCTGGCGTCCTGAAAGCCACGTTTCTATCCAATCCAGAATCTTGCCCCTGATCCCATGAATTTTAAGTTGCAACCCCAGTCTTGTATGGGGGACTTTGTCAAATGCTTTACTGAAATCAAGAAAAGCTACATCTAGCTGTTTACCCTGATCAACGCTATCTGTTGCAACATCCAAAAACTCCAGAAGATTAGTTAAACAAGAACGGCCCTTCCTAAAGCCATGCTGTGTATCTTTGATGAGTTCATTTTGCTCCAAGAATTCAACAATCTTATCTTTGATGATTGATTCAAGCACCTTGCAGACTAATGAGGTCAGACTAACTGGTCTATAGTTTTCCTCTTTACTTCTATCTCCCTTTTTATGAATAGGAACAACATTTGCTCTTTTCCAATCAAGTGGAATTTTACTATCTGCAAGTGATTTAGAAAATATTATGGCTAATGGAACCGACAACTCCCTTTCAGATTCTCTTAAAAGTCTAGCATAGAACGGACATGCTCGAGAGGCCACTGGGCAGGTTTGTTGGGCCGTGGGTGGGCTCAATTGACCCCTGGACAAGTGGATATGCTCTAGAGGCCCCTGGGCAGGTTTTTGGGTCCCCTGAGTGGGCTCAATGGGCCCCAGGGCATACTTGAAAGGTCTCTGGGCATGTTTTTGCACCCGTGAGTGGGCTCAATGGGCCCCTGGGCATGCTGGAGAGGCCCCTGGACAGTTTTTTGGGCCCCTCGGTGGGCTCAATGGGCCCCTGGACATGCCCAAGAGGCCCCCTGGGCCGGCTTCGAAAGCCCTTCAGTGTCTCTGAGGGCCCTTGACATGCACCAGAGTGACCCTTGTCTGGTTTGAGGGCTCCTCTGTGACTTTTTGAAAGCCATTTAGCTAATGCAAATGGTGTCTGGGCCAATCTCGGCGGGGCCCCCTGTGACCCGTAAGGGGGGGGGGGGCAATTGCCCCCCCCCTGGCTGCGCCCCTGTATATATGGTGACCTTGTTAAATCAACTTAACAATTTGACCTAAGGTCAAGGTCAAGTGGTGACCCAAGTAGGGCATGTTGTATATGGGAAGACGTGTCTCGACGAGACAAACACATTGATGTCTGTTTTACTTCTCTATCTTCATTATGTCGAGAGTTATTGACAAAAAAGTGATGGTGACCTCGCATGACCTCAAATGACCCAATAGGGGTCACTGAACAAAACTTACACTTGGATCATCAAGAATATTCTATAATAACACGATCCAGAAGTAATTGGACTAGTACCATGCATATCCTTGAAATTTAGGTCACCGATATCAAAATTCCGAGTTATACGAATTGTAAGTACTGATGCCCTCATGACATCCTGTAAGTTTCAACTTGATCGGTGAAAAACTCTGGCTTTGGCACAACTGCAAACATCTTTGGTGGTGGGGTCACTTGATCTGGTCTGGTGACCTGACCTGAGATGACCCGAGCATATTTTTTTCTCTCTCAAAGTGTGCGCAATTGATGTCCTAACAGGTGTATCAAAACCCGGCGGCGCTGCGCGCCGCCGTTTTTTCGCTATCTTTGAAAAACCTGAGGGGGGGGGGGGGGGGGGGGACGGAAATCAACCTCCCCTGCAGTGCGCGGGTTAAAGTTTAGCTGTTTTTTTTTATTCGCCAAACTCGTGTGTAGTAACGTCACTAAATTCGTGATATCTCGATTTTGTTATCGACAAAATTTCTTCATTTATGCACAGAAGACGTAAAATTTGTGTAGGAGAAGGTACCCAAAGTTTAACGTTGATACCGCTATTGGTTTTTGAGCTATTGCGAAAATTTGTCGGGGGGGGGAAGATATTTGCCCCCCCCCCCAGTCATTGGCAGGTTAACATTGCCATTTTACTAAGTAAGGGTTTCAAGTAAGGACTCGGGCCTTCTGGCGGATGCAGACCGGCCCAAAACGTTGGTTTGAGGGGCCGTCCGACAGATTTCCAAAACTCATGAGATTTCGTCTGTTTTTAGGCCCCTCTGGCCAGTGACGGCGCCCCTCTGGCCAGTGACGACGCCCCTCTGGCCAGTGACGGCGCCCCTCTGGTCAGTGACGGCGCCCCTCTGGCTAATATCGGCGCCCCTCCTGCTAATGACATCACCCCTATAGCCAGTGACGGCGCCCCTCTGGCCAATGACGGCGCCCCTATGGCCGGTGACGGCGCTCCTCTGGCCGGTGACGGCGCCCCTCTGGCTAGTGTTGGCGCTCCTACTGCTAATAACGGCGCCCCTCCGGTTAGTGACGGCGCCCCTCTGGCCAGTGACGGCGCCTTATGGCCAGTGACGGTGCCCCTCCTGCTAATGACGGCGCCCCTCCGGCCAGTGACTGCGCCCCTCCGGCCAGTGACGGCGCCCCTCCGTCTAATGACGGCGCCCATCTGGCCAGTGACGGCCAGTCACATTTACTCAGTATTGTGTACCTAATTGGCTCCGAATAATGGGCTATGTGATAATAAACCTAAGACACTGTAATGACGGCGCCCCTCTGGCCAGTGACACCAAATGACAAATGACAGTGAGGCCAGTAAGTGACTCCAAATGACGCTGTTTCTAAATGTTTTTTTTTGTGCTTGTGCTATTACGTTAGCAGTATTATTTGTGTTGACGTCATCATTTGTAGTTCACGTTGTTGTTCACGTCATCACGTTGTTCATACTCAGTCATTGTTGTGTTCTATGTCGCCATATTGTTTTTTTAAAGGTAATTGTTTCTCTTTTCTTGTCTGCAGGCCGCCAACGTTCAGCCTCCGCGAGCAGGTCGCCGTGATCGACTTCTCGGCTCATATGGGCCGGACTATGCGCGGAACGACGACGGCATTGTGAAGTGAGGACATACCGCTAACCTTTTTTATAAATTGTCTTTCTGTCTGTCATCTTTCTTCTATTGCAAAGCGCCGGTATGGTCAGCAATGCACGAGGGATTGAGCTCGCCTATTGCATCTCAAAATGCTGTTCATGTCATGTAACTAGCTGTGGTCCTTGGTTGTCCTGTTGTCTTCCAGACTGTCTCTCTGTTGTTTAATGTCGTACAACCAAAGGACATAATGGACGTTGTGATGCCCTACCATTATTACATTTACGCCAGGCATTATACCTCGCTTACATCGTTGTTTCAGAACAGTGCGGTGCTTCGAACGGGTGTCGGACTCCTGCATCGTGACGCCCATCAAGGTGCCAAAAACCTTTCTGCACGTTCGCCCGAGTCTGGCTAAGATCGTGGCGATGCGGAAACGGCGGGGCATCTGCGGCCCCATCGTTCACCAGGACGATCCCCGCCGGTCGAGTGGGCCGTACGACCATCGGGCTACAGGCCCAGATGAGTCGAAGGAGACTCCGACATCAGCTGGGCAGAGCACTCCCGCTTCAACGACAGCGTCCAGTGAAGCTGGAAGCGGGGGGGGGGGGGGTTTGACCCGGTATGTGGTGATCAGGCACGTTGCCAGTATTTTTCTCAGGAGTGGGGTGGGGGGCACGTCGGTGATAGAAACAAATTTCGCTCCTCAGACATATGTTGGGGGGGGGGGGGGGTGGTCGTCAGAGAATCTCATTTTATCTAGTGTAAATATATTTTCCTCGGGGGGGGGGGGGGGGGGGGGGGGCGCAGGGCCCCGGTAGCCACCCCTTTGTCTACGTCCCTGGTGGTGATCAGCATTGCTTCGTGGTGCCAGTGTTGCTGGGTTGAAGCACCGGCTATGACACCTGTACAGTGTACAATGTATATAATATAATACTCATCCAGTACATCATTTGACCATAGAACTTGGTGGCTTGCAATGTGTTTACAGTACGCACATGAAGAGGGAAGAGCGTTTCAATTTACCTATACAATAACCATGTGTACAACATGCGGTAGCTTTTCGCGACTCCGGCACTGTCCAACACCTTACGGCGTTGTGCACCTGAAAGACGGGTCGCACGGAACTTGGACGTGGCACGAGAACGAATTTATATATTCAGATATTGCATTCAATCACATAGTATATTGCACTGTACATCCTACCGCTGAGAGATCTTCTTGTTCCGGGTTCACCACAGGGAATACTCTGTGCGGAAGTATGAACGTTACATTCACAGTATATCCGTACAAAAGGTATTAAATGCCAACAAAGTTGCTTGTGCTCCTAGTCGCACAGACTGCGCAGTCAAGAGCGAACGCACACAGCGCCGCCACCGGGCTATACATCAACTAAATCTACATAGGAGTTGCTCCGCGAGACAGGTCCACGATCCGCTGTCGCCACAGCCAGACTGGTTATTGATTCGACTCTGATTGCATCGATTAGAATCGTTCAATCAAAATCCCTGAATCAAAGAAGAATCGATTCACCACCGGATTGTTGTATTCATGAATCGTGATTGAGTCAAAACTCGCATAGAAACAAGGCTGTTTAAATCAAAAAGGTTGCGCAATGCTATTTCAATGGTGAGTCAAACATGATTTGATCAAAAAATGTTTTTATTCTTTGAATCGGAAAGAATCATTCCTCAAAATGTTTATCCATGAATCAAACGGTGACTGAATCATTTATATTCCAAAATGAGTCGTGATTGAAACCTTCCAAATACGGTGAATCAATAACCAGTCTGGCCACAGCATCAAATGCATCGCTCGGCGCCAGCGACGTGCCGCCCGTAACATCCTCCACACGAGAAGAAGAGCGGTTGACTACTCTAGAACGAAACTTAAACTGCTGACACACAGTCACACACAAAGATGAATTCCTAGCTTCCTTCCTTACATGTCTCAAAACAAAAACTTCAACTAGGCCAGACACAGGCACGTAGCCAGGATTTCGTCCATGGGGGGGGGGGCGGCGCCTCGAAAGAGCCTCTTCCCGAGCGTTGAAAGGGCCCCTTCCCAAGCGTTGAAAGGCCCCCCCCCCAAAAAAAAAAACTCATGAAAAGGCACGTTACAAGGCTGAAAAATGCAGTATGGCAGGTATGGCATGGGCCATATCAACGTTTAGGAGCTGGAGTTAGCAAACTGCCACATCAACTTTGGAACCAGCGACACGAATTTGGAATCAGCTATACCAACTTGCAATGGCGCGAAAATTTTGAGTATTATGCCCTGGGTTGCTTTCTTATCAATGCGTCGCATTGCGTATGGTGCGGAGACCTCTAAAATTTCTATATTGTGCGCTTAAAAGTGCGGGAAAAAGTGCTAAAGTGAACTATTTTGCCCAATAATATAGGAAAGTAGCAGCATAACATAAATGCGCCGAGAAACTGACCGATTTTTTTCCTAACCCGCATATAATTGAATTTGTAGTTAAATTGCGCCGCGGAGCGGCGCGAAAATTTTGAGTTTTATTCCCTGTACAACTGTATTCTTACTGTTGAAATGCCCAAGGTCCCTTCAGATCGTCTAGGGGCCCCTCTGACCTTTTCTACGCCCTTCCGACCTGTTCAGGGACTCATCTGGGATCTGCGAAGCGAAAAGACATGATGTGGAGTGGGTGATATATATATATATATATATATATATATATATATATATATATATATATATATATATATATATATATATATATATATATATATATATATATATATATATATATATATATATATATATATATATATATATATATATATATATATATAATACAAAGAGGGCTTACTATACAGGAAAAAATAAAATCGGATCTTTCGGGTATATTGTAGCACCCTGACGAAGGGTGTTACAATATACCCTAAAGCTCCGCTTTTAATATTTGTATTGTGGAGTAAGTCCTCTTTGTATTTAATCTTCATCTGGGATCTCTACGTCCTTTGACCCTTCCGGTCTCACCAGAGACTCCTCAGACCTTCCAAGAAGCCCCTCTTGTGTGTCAAGGGGCCCATTCGGTCTGTTCAGAGGTCCTTCCGACCTGACCAGCGACTGCACTGGCTGCTTTGTCGCCCTGTCGACATGCTCAGGGGCAGGGGCGGCGGATTGTGGGGCGCAGGGTACCCAAAATCCCCTCCTCCTCAAATGAAAATCCTGGGGAGGGGAAGGGTCATGTTGCCCCCAGATTGAGCAAGCTAAAATCTGGGGGGGGGGGCAAAACTACCCTTTGCCCCCCAGGATTTTCGACTGTGGGAAATTTTGGATACCTTGCCCCAGCAATCCGCCGCCCCTGCTCAGGGGCCCCTCCAACCTGCCCAGGAGCCCCTCCAGTCTGGCTAGGAACTCATCCGGCATGTTCAAGGGGCCTTCCGACCGGCCCAGGGACCCTTTCGATCTAGCCAGGGGCCCCTCTGACTTGCCCAGGAGCCCTTCCGATCAGCCCAGCGACTCTTCTGGTCGGCCTGCGCTGGCTGCTTTGTTGCCCTGCCGACATGCTCAATGGGCCCTCCGACCTGCCCTGGAGCCCCTCCGTGCTGGCCAGGGGCCACTTCGGCATGTTCAGGGGCTCTTCTTACCCGCCCAGGGGTCCTTTCGGTCTGGGCATGGGCCCCTCCGATCTGCGCAGGGGCCCTTTTAACTTTACAGTTGCCCTCTGGTCTCTCCAGGGGTCCTTTAACCTTCTAAGGGGCCCTTCCGACCTAGCAAGGGACTGCGATGGCTGCTTTGTCGCCTTGCGACATGCTCCGAGGGCCCTCCGACCTGCCCTGGGGCCCCTCCGTGCTGGCTAGGGGCTGATTCGGCATGTTCAGGGGCCCTTCTGACCCACCTAGGGGCCCTTTCGGTCTGGTCAGGGCCCCTCTGAACTGCACAGGGGCCCTCTGGTCTGTCCAGGAGCCCTCCAACCTGTTCAGGGGCCCTTATGACCTGGCAAAGGACTGCGCTGGCCGCTTTGTCGCCCTGTCGACATGCTCAGGGGCCTCTCAACCTGCCCAGGGGCCCTTCTGTGCTGGCTATGGGCCCATTCGACGTGTTCAGGGGGCCCATTCGACGTGTTCAGGGGGCCCATTCGACGTGCTCAGGGGGGCCTCTGACCCGCTCAGTGGCCCTTTCGGTCTGGCCAGGGGCCCCTCTGACATGCACAGGGTTCTCTTGAACGTCCAAGGGGCCCTCTGGTCTTTCAGAGAGGGCCCTGGTGGCCCTAAAGGGCCTCTGAAGTCCTCTAAACCCTCTAAAGACCACGCTTCGTGTAGTAAAGAGCCTATGATACCGCGCTTCGCGCGGTCTCGTCGGCCCTTTTCGGCGCGCGCAGCGCGCCGAAAAGG
Organism: Chirona hameri; assembly: GCA_036785665.1. Lineage (NCBI taxonomy): Eukaryota > Metazoa > Arthropoda > Thecostraca > Balanomorpha > Balanidae > Chirona > Chirona hameri. The sequence goes on from JAXIVJ010000868.1 coordinate 48,809, forward strand.
GGCCTCCAGGGGGGGGGGGGGGGGGGGGGGGGCGGCCGCCCCCGCCGCCCTACCCTTGGCTACGTGCCTGGCCAGGCACACAGCACATGAATACAACCAAATTACGCAAACTTCACGGCGAGTAGCGGGGGGGGGGGGGGGGGGGGGGGGGGAGGGGGCAGGCTCGACTGCCTACCGCCACAGGAAACCTACACTGATTCGTCTGCGCTGTCATCAAGCATCACATTAACGTCTAAGTTGTATTTGCAATCAATGAGAATGCAATGCGAGTTCCGAAAAAACAGACGTTTCGACAAATATTTATAAATATTTAAATTCTAAAGATATTTAAGTCAAGCAATCACAATCTGCTTCATGCAAACCTGGTGCCGATTGTGATTGATTGACTTAAATATCTTTATAATTTAAATTGTATAATTAGCACTGACGAAGACGCTCTGTTTGTCGAAACGTCTGTTTTTTATGAACTTTCATTTCATCGTCATTGATTGCGAATACAATGATCATGTCTGATACATTACCGTCTAAGTCAGCTACACTTGACACGGTGCTACATCCGTCCGGGGTTCAGCTCACACTGACTGGGTGCTCTATCTATATATCTATGTTAAATGTTAAATCAATGCTAAATGCCAGACTAGGACACCCTACAGCACGCCGTCTTGAAGTTCTCCGAACCCCCGGTACTGGCCCCTGGGGTCGAGCCACTTGCGTCGGATGGCCATGATTGGAGGTGGAGGTGGGGGATCCGTGCCTGCGGTGGTACCGGCCAAGCTGGCCTCCACCTCCCACGCGAGGGCCGGGTACCGCACCAATATGTCCTTGAGGACTGTGGAGGTGCGCTGCGTGGCCTCTAGCTGTGACACAAGGTCCTGATGACACAAACATAAAACATGCATAAATACTTATTCCATCTTCCCGTGAAGGGCTGCAGACAAGCATGTTGATACAATGTTCAAATGGCAGTCTATAGGATTGCTGAAGTGTTGTCCATTTATTCATTAAAACAATACATCTTACATAATTTTATATTATTACTAAACCAATAAAGCCTGAACCTAAAGGGCCAAAATATTATATGGAAGTATTGATAGTGCATATGACAACCATGCATGACAACGTTTTACTGGATTGAAGACCATTCTTGCTTGCAAATGAAGAAACACATACATTCCATTGAATAACATGTTGCATGTGTTTTTCCCATTTGTGTGGCAACATTGCAAACTTCACATACTTTGTGAATTGTGATGGCAACACATCTTGTCCATGAGCACATATAATGAGACTGCTCCAGGCTCCTGCATCCTCGGCTAGGCTCAAAATCACTGTGTGATCATGAACAACAAATGCTGGCAGAAAAACAAAACAAAAACATTGCACACATCAGTCATAGTAACAATTACGAGCTGACATGCTAAGCTCGTTGATGAAGCGAAATGGTAAATCTTTGACAATAGAAATCATAATGAAACATAATAGATGAGTAACTAAAGTTTCTAACTACAAGAAGAGATAAAGAGCAACAAATAAATATGCTACATACCTACTCACTCAGGCTCCTAGAATTGCATTGGAGCTGGGGTGCAGAGTGGAAAATTCTGACTAAAAATAAGTATAAAGAGTGGAAAATTAAACCAAAAAGCATATGTACCAGGCTTTATCACCCAATTACCTGCTCACCAAAATTAGTTATTATCTATGCCAATGCTTACCAGGCTTTCCATCCACAAGCTGTCCCTATAATTACATCCATAAATCAGTATCAGGTTTCCAATTATTTAATGCATTGTAAAATAAGGAGTGGAAAATTTACAGTAAAACTCAGGAAAAAGAGTGGAAAAATAGTATCCATAGGGTGTCATTTTCCACCCAAATTTCCCAATGCTAGGATGCTTCACTTGTGGGCGCTTCGCTCCCCTGCTTCTCTTCATGCAGCTTTTGGTTGTACATAAAATGGATATATAAGGTAGTCAGAAATATCAGGAATATCATATCAGGAAACATTGATAATCAGTTGGACAAATTACCAAAATTTAAAGTGCAAATTTGCATGCAAGAAATAAGATTAAAAAACATCCACACTAACATGTACCCAGGGGCGTAGGAACTATGTTCAAGTTGGGAGGAGGGGGGGGGGGGGGGGGGGCAGGAGGCATTCTGAAGTTGATTCTTTCCATGCAACGCCCATTTCTAGGCGTAGGCGTAATGTTAAAATCACAAATGTTGGGGGGGGGGGGGGGGCGGCTGCCCCCCTGGCTCCTACGCCTATGCATGTACCTAAGTTACATCCATGTAAGGATACATGTAAGGATATAATATTGTCACAGCTTTCTAGCAGTTGTTGTTGTTGTTGGGTTAGGGCTCCTTCTAGCAGACATTTCATGCTATCTCATTATTGATGATATCAACACACCAAAGCTCTGGTGCTTTACTGCATGTATTGTATACGCTCAGCTGTGATGGGTACACATTTAATGTAAACTGTGTAAGGGCCATTTTGGTGAAAGAACCAGGTATGACAAGGAAGGATACATAGGTATATCTGATTCTTGAGTACATTATTAGTATGCTTCACATGATAATAATAAAAAGGAAACCATGTACAGGCAGGCCTTGACAAGACTGCTACAGACTGATCAAGCAACCTCATCCTATCCACTCATACCGTAAGACTCACAAAACATTGCTTCACTTTAGGATAATTGATAACTGGTAACTGGTCCAGGCAGAGTTGAAGATACCAAATTTTGTTGTGTGGTATATGAGACATCTAGTTATCCAGTATGTACCTACAAATGCGAATAAATAGTTCAGAGCAAACAGTTGTAGAGTATTATAAAACGTTTTGTTTTGTTCTGTTTTATTTTGTATTGACGTCTCCACTATTGTCTCTGGTAACGCGTCATATTTTGGTTACAAGTACGCCGTTGTTGTATGCAATTGCTTCCATATCCAAGCTACCATATGCATGACGTCATACATTGTCCTGAAGTTTTTTTTTATGGCCATGAAGGGGAAAAGAGAAACATGTCCATTTCTCAACGGATATCCATCTATCGTCCAAACAAATGTCATATTCGTGATTTTCACCTCAATATACCCCGTATAGCCAATTTTTAAGACATTTTTCAAGGTGACCTATTCCCTTTAAGTAGGATAATTAGATCCAGTTAAAACAATCCCAATGTTCTTCTTTTTGTAGCTGCGGCACACGGCAATGACACCGTCATGTCACCGATTTTGACAAAAATTGATATATGCGGTAATCTGGGGTGCTAAAGCGAGCTGTGAAAGTTGTATTGCAATGCACGCAGTGGCTCCGGAGATATTGTCTCTGGCATTTGTATAAGGTCACGGTGCATGTTAATCTATGTCAGCCCATATGGGGGGGGGGGGGAGGGAGAATTTATGAAGCAATATATATTTATTATATGTCATTAGAATGGCAATGAGTTGTTTTATAACACGGCGATATTGGTTTTCTCATTTTAGAAAATTGCCAAATTTAATACGTTTTCGAAATTGTACAGCTTTTTGGTATACTTTTTCTTAAACGTGTTTCTAATTTTCCGCTATGCTATTCTTACGTGTAAGGACGTGTCAATAAGTGCAAAAATAAAATTGAGAGATATTTGCCTCCAAATATCTCAAATTGTGTCATTTTACATGCTATATTTTATTTTTAAATATAATATTCGCTAATAACTTTTGAATTAATACAATTTGAATGGTACAGTATGTGCTGATCTGCATTAAATGGGACTTTAAATGTTGAGCGCACGCGTTGACAAAAATTCAACGATTGTAATAGGGAATAGGGGTCATACCAGATTGGGGACACGACCAGGGGACATGACCAGATTGGAGGGAGACTTTTCTCGAGAGGCAATATGGTTGGAGTGAAGGTGATGAATTTGAATGTGTTATGAAGCGAATAAAGCAGCTAAAAAGTCACCTTTTTGCCACAAGCTATTTCGACCTTTTTAGATCGAGTAAAAATGGGAAGAAAAAAACAGGGTGAAAACAGAAGATCTCCGTCTCATACCGGAATTCGATGGCACGACCCAACCAGTCTCAGAATGCCTCGAGAAGACAGAGTTAGTGTGCGAGCTCCAAGGTGTGACAGGCCTTCAAAGCATCGTCCCGCTGAGGCTGACAGGAGGAGTTTACCAGCAGCTCGCTGTGGAGCAAAAGCGAAGCGATGAAGAAATCGAGAGGGCATTGGCATCCGCTTTTGTGCTGGACAAATTTCGAGGGAGTACGAACAGTTCGTCGACCGTAAGTTACAGAGTGGTGAGGCCGTTGATGTCTACTTAGCCGAGCTATGTCGGAGCGGACGATGACGAAGGCAGGCGTGGAGAAGGGGACCGAGACGGTGACGGAGATGAAACGAAGACGGTGGTGGAGACTGGGACGAAGACGGTGGTGGAGACTGGGACGAAGACGGTGGCGGCGGAGACTGGGACGAAGACGGCGACGCGTCACTGACGGCAGTGGCGGTCGGCGCCAGAGCTACTCGGTAGTGGCGGCAGTGGCGGTCGGCGCCAGAGCCATGTAGAAGTGGCGGCAGTGGCGGTCGGCGCCAGAGCCATGTAGAAGTGGCGGCAGTGGCGGTCGGCGCCAGAGCCAGGTAGAAGTGGCGGCAGTGGCGGTCGGCGCCAGAGCCAAGTAGAAGTAGCGGCAGTGGCGGTCGGCGCCAGAGCTACTCGGTAGTGGCGGCAGTGGCGGTCGGCGCCAGAGCCATGTAGAAGTGGCGGCAGTGGCGGTCGGCGCCAGAGCCATGCAGAAGTGGCGGCAGTGGCGGTCGGCGCCAGAGCCAGGTAGAAGTGGCGGCAGTGGCGGTCGGCGCCAGAGCCATGTAGAAGTGGCGGCAGTGGCAGTCGGCGCCAGAGCCAGGTAGAAGTGGCGGCAGTGGCGGTCAGCGCCAGAGCCACTCGGTAGTGGCGGCAGTGGCGGCAGTGGCGGTCGGCGCCAGAGCCATGTAGAAGTGGCGGCAGTGGCGGTCGGCGCCAGAGCTACGTAGAAGTGGCGGCAGTGGCGGTCGGCGCCAGAGCCAGGTAGAAGTGGCGGCAGTGGCGGTCGGCGCCAGAGCCAGGTATAAGTGGCGGCAGTGGCGGTCAGCGCCAGAGCCATGTAGAAGTGGCGGCAGTGGCGGTCGGCGCCAGAGCCATGTATAAGTGGCGGCAGTGGCGGTCGGCGCCAGAGCCAGGTAGAAGTGGCGGCAGTGGCGGTCGGCGTCAGAGCCAGGTAGAAGTAGCGGCAGTGGCGGTCGGCGCCAGAGCCAAGTAGAAGTAGCGGCAGTGGCGGTCGGCGCCAGAGCTACTCGGTAGTGGCGGCAGTGGCGGTCGGCGCCAGAGCCATGTAGAAGTGGCGGCAGTGGCGGTCGGCGCCAGAGCCAGGTAGACGTGGCGGCAGTGGCGGTCGGCGCCAGAGCCATGTAGAAGTGGCGGCAGTGGCGGTCGGCGCCAGAGCCATGTAGAAGTGGCGGCAGTGGCGGTCGGCGCCAGAGCCAGGTAGAAGTGGCGGCAGTGGCGGTCGGCGTCAGAGCCAGGTAGAAGTGGCGGCAGTGGCGGTCGGCGCCAGAGCCAAGTAGAAGTAGCGGCAGTGGCGGTCGGCGCCAGAGCTACTCGGTAGTGGCGGCAGTGGCGGTCGGCGCCAGAGCCATGTAGAAGTGGCGGCAGTGGCGGTCGGCGCCAGAGCCAGGTAGACGTGGCGGCAGTGGCGGTCGGCGCCAGAGCCATGTAGAAGTGGCGGCAGTGGCGGTCGGCGCCAGAGCCAGGTAGAAGTGGCGGCAGTGGCGGTCGGCGCCAGAGCCAAGTAGAAGTAGCGGAGGTGGCGGTCGACGCCAGAGCTACTCGGTAGTGGCGGCAGTGGCGGTCGGCGCCAGAGCCAGGTAGAAGTGGCGGCAGTGGCGGTCGGCGCCAGAGCCAGGTAGAAGTAGCGGCAGTGGCGGTCGGCGCCAGAGCCATGTAGAAGTGGCGGCAGTGGCGGTCGGCGCCAGAGCCATGTTGAAGTGGCGGCAGTGGCGGTCGGCGCCAGAGCCAGGTAGAAGTGGCGGCAGTGGCGGTCGGCGCCATAGCCATGTAGAAGTGGCGGCAGTGGCGGTCGGCGCCAGAGCCATGTAGAAGTGGCGGCAGTGGCGGTCGGCGCCAGAGCCAGGTAGAAGTGGCGGCAGTGGCGGTCGGCGTCAGAGCCAGGTAGAAGTGGCGGCAGTGGCGGTCGGCGCCAGAGCCATGTAGAAGTGACGGCAGTGGCGGTCGGCGCCAGAGCCATGTAGAAGTGGCGGCAGTGGCGGTCGGCGCCAGAGCCAGGTAGAAGTAGCGGCAGTGGCGGTCGGCGCCAGAGCCATGTAGAAGTGGCGGCAGTGGCGGTCGGCGCCAGAGCCAGGTAGAAGTGGCGGCAGTGGCGGTCGGCGTCAGAGCCAGGTAGAAGTGGCGGCAGTGGCGGTCGGCGCCAGAGCCAGGTAGAAGTAGCAGCAGTGGCGGTCGGCGCCAGAGCCAGGTAGAAGTAGCGGCAGTGGCGGTCGGCGCCAGAGCCAGGTAGAAGTAGCGGCAGTGGCGGTCGGCGCCAGAGCCATGTAGAAGTAGCGGCAGTGGCGGTCGGCGCCAGAGCCACTCGGTAGTGGCGGCAGTGGCGGCAGTGGCGGTCAGCGCCAGAGCCATGTAGAAGTGGCGGCAGTGGCGGTCGGCGCCAGAGCCAGGTAGAAGTAGCGGCAGTGGCGGTCGGCGCCAGAGCCACTCGGTAGTGGCGGCAGTGGCGGTCAGCGCCAGAGCCATGTAGAAGTGGCGACAGTGGCGGTCGGCGCCAGAGCCAGGTAGAAGTAGCGGCAGTGGCGGTCGGCGCCAGAGCCACTCGGTAGTGGCGGCAGTGGCGGTCGGCGCCAGAGCCAGGTAGAAGTAGCGGCAGTGGCGGTCGGCGCCAGAGCCACTCGGTAGTGGCGGCAGTGGCGGTCAGCGCCAGAGCTACGTAGAAGTGGCGGCAGTGGCGGTCGGCCTCAGAGCCATGTAGAAGTGGCGGCAGTGGCGGTCGACGCCAGAGCCACGTATAAGTGGCGGCAGTGGCGGTCGGCGCCAGAGCCAGGTAGAAGTGGCGGCAGTGGCGGTCGACGCCAGAGCTACTTAGAAGTGGCGGCAGTGGCGGTCGGCGCCAGAGCTACGTAGAAGTGGCGGCAGTGGCGGTCGGCGCCAGAGCCAGGTAGGAGTGGCGGCAGTGGCGGTCGGCGCCATAGCCAGGTAGAAGTGGCGGCAGTGGCGGTCGGCGCCAGAGCTACGTAGAAGTGGCGGCAGTGGCGGTCGGCGCCAGAGCCAGGTAGAAGTGGCGGCAGTGGCGGTCGGCGCCAGAGCCAGGTAGAAGTGGCGGCAGTGGCGGTCGGCGCCAGAGCTACGTAGAAGTGGCGGCAGTGGCGGTCGGCGCCAGAGCCAGGCAGAAGTGGCGGCAGTGGCGGTCGGCGCCAGAGCTACGTAGAAGTGGCGGCAGTGGCGGTCGGCGCCAGAGCCATGTAGAAGTGGCGGCAGTGGCGGTCGGCGCCAGAGCCAGGTAGAAGTGGCGGCAGTGGCGGTCGGCGCCAGAGCCATGTGAAGTGGCGGCAGTGGCGGTCGGCGCCAGAGCCAGGTAGAAGTGTCGGCAGTGGCGGTCGGCGTCAGAGCCAGGTAGAAGTGGCGGCAGTGGCGGTCGGCGCCAGAGCCATGTATAAGTGGCGGCGATGGCGGTCGGCGCCAGAGCCATGTAGAAGTGGCGGCAGTGGCGGTCGGCGCCAGAGCCATGTAGAAGGGGCGGCAGTGGCGGTCGGCGCCAGAGCCAGGTAGAAGCGGCGGCAGTGGCGGTCGGCGCCAGAGCCATGTAGAAGTGACGGCAGTGGCGGTCGGCGCCAGAGCCATTTAGAAGTGGCGGCAGTGGCGGTCGGCGCCAGAGCCAGGTAGAAGTAGCGGCAGTGGCGGTCGGCGCCAGAGCCAGGCAGAAGTGGCGGCAGTGGCGGTAGGCGCAAGAGCCACGTAGAAGTAGCGGCAGTGGCGGTCGGCGCCAGAGCCACGTAGAAGTAGCGACAGTGGCGGTCGGCGCCAGAGCCACGTAGAAGTGGCGGTAGTGGTGGTCGGCGCCAGAGCCACGTAGAAGTAGCGGCAGTGGCGGCCGGCGCCAGAGACACGTAGAAGTAGCGGCAGTGGCGGTCGGCGCCAGAGCCACGTAGAAGTAGCGGCAGTGGCGGTCGGCGCCAGAGACACGTAGAAGTGGCGGCAGTGGCGGTCGGCGCCAGAGCCACTCGGTAGTGGCGGTAGTGGCGGTCGGCGCCAGAGCCAGGTAGAAGTGGTGGCATTGGTGGTCGGCGCCAGAGACACGTTGAAGTGGCGACAAGTGAGGGCCGCGCTAAGCTAGACGCAGGAACACGTCTGAGAACGGCGCTTAGCTGGACGCAGGAGCACGTCTGAAGACGGCGCTAAGCTGGACGCAGGGACACGGCTGAGAGGTGGCCTTGAGTACGTGCCGGTCTCTGCTGGTGATAGTGTTGATGATGGTGTACAGCGTAAAAGTGATGTAGATGAAACTCATGGAGCCCCTACCATTTTAACGCAGTATCGTGATCTATAGGATCAGGGGGATTTTGCTGATCTGCGTTAAATGAGGACTTTAAATGTTGAGCGCACGCGCTGACAGAAATTCAACGATTGTAATAGGGGTCATACGTGGTCATGACCAGATTGGAGGACGACTTTTCTCGAGAGGCAATATGGTTGGAGTGAAGGTGATGAATTTGAATGTGTTATGAAACGAATAAAGCAGCTTAAAAGTCACCTTTTTGCCACACAGTAAACGCCATTTTGCTATTCTCATCAAGACGAGGTGAATGCGCTGCAATATTACCTCTTTCTGACATTTGGTGACCTTGACCTTAAATTTCAAAGTTAGTCAAACAAAATTACATTTTGAATATTTTTGGGACACCCAAGCCAAATGTATTTCCTATTTTTGACTTTATTATTTTGTTAAGTGTAAAGAAGTGTCGTTCAAACATAAAAATAAAATTGATGGTTGCTGGTGATGGTAAAATTGATGGATGGTAAAGTTGATGTGGGACTGTGGGACTGTGGGACTATGCTAAATTTTGCCATTTTATATATTCTTTTTGTGAAAGATGTTATTCCTCAATAACTTTTGACTGAATAAAGATAAAAAGGTACAATGAACACCATTTTGTTATTTTCGTCAAGACGCATTGAATGCTATGCAGTATGATCTCTTTCTAACATTTGGTGATCTTCACCTAAGGTCAATGGTAAGGTTCTAGGTTAGGTTTCAAAATGTGGCTTATGTGGCGATGTTATATATCTTGAAACTTGTCTTGTTGCGAGGAATTCGATTGTGCTTAAATAACGCCTGATCGTCAATGGCAACTTTTGTATTCATTTTAATTTGAATGTCTACTAGCAACTTCATAACCTCCTTCTCGGTGTAAAGAAAGCCCGAAAATGTCTCCGTTTGCTTGATAATCATCAACGATCGCGCAATTATTTTAATATCAATGAATTCCTATCTTCAAAAACAAATTAAAGAATAAATAACATCGCAGTGTAGGTCAATTTGGAAAGGTGACCTTGCGCCGTGACCTTGACCTTAGGTCAAGGTCATCAAATGTCAGAAAGAGGTAATGCTGCACAGCATTCAACGCATCTTGATGATATCAACACAATGACGTTTACCGTGTGCTTCTAGCTTTATTCAGTCAAAAGGTATTAGCGATTAACTTATTTTTATATAAAATAGCATGTAAAATGACAAAATTTGAGATATTTGGAGGCAAATATCCATCAATTTTATTTTTGCACTTGTTGACACGTCCGTACACGTAGGAATAGCATAGCGAAAATTTAGAAACACGTTTGATAGTACGATAGTACAAATAATCGAGCTTTGCTGCGTGGTCGTATTCCGCAACACAAGGCGGGAAGGGTGTTATAAGTGAGCGTTACTTAGCAGTTAGCATGGCCAGGAGAAGTCACTTTGTGTTCGTACGATAGTAAAAAATAAATTTGCATTACTGTTTTTATTTGAAAAGGTCTATTGTGGTCTGTGGACTCGAATACCAAGACAATGTGATCAACCCTGAACCCAAGTCCGCAAAAGGGGGAAAAATGGGATACCTTTTAGGTCATATGAAGGCCCCTGGGGCTCAGGACTCGGAAGACCCCCAGTGAAATTAGCCTCCCCCATATTGGGAGGCTCGATCCGTCAGTGGTAGTTTTGATTTCATTTCGAAGAAGGAATGTATTTTGCCGCTATTTTTAAAGAAGGAAATAATCTCAATTTGAGACGCAGTAAAAGCACACTACTCTAGTGAAGTCAGCTACCCAGCCGCCTGTTCTGGTTCTTTTTCTTCCATCTCAGAGCTGGCAGAAATGCCATTAGCCGGTAGCTCTGTGTGTGTGTTTGTTAGTTTGCGTTGTTTTTATCCCAGATTGCCAGCCAACTATACTTCAGTCAGCCACTGATTAGGTTCAGTGTTGTCCATTCCAGTCACACTACCCGACTTTTTCAATTCACCATCCATTTAAATCGTCTTCCCATTCAATTCGCTGAAAATTTTGCTTCACTTTCAATTCGTTCAGTATGCGACTAAAATTAGCATTCCAATAAAATCACCATTCCAGTTATTTCACCTTTCCCATAAATTCACCAATCGAATAAAACTACCGATGTAGCACACTCAGCAATCTATTCAGTTGCTGCACCAACATATCACGATTAAAATTAAATTCAAACCTCGCTGAATTTTCACCTTTCCCTTCTCATTTTACCGCCTCGGCGCTGCATCGTCAGAGAGGGAAAACACCGCCAGATCTGTCCGCAACCAAACCCCGATCTTGACTCATACCCACCGCGGCTCGATCCACGGCCAATACGTCACCGCAGATCCTGACTCATACCCACCACCACGGCTCGATCCACGGCCAATACGTCACCGCAGATCCTGAATCATACCCACCACGGCTCGATCCACGGCCAATACGTCACCGCAGATCCTGACTCATATCCACCACCACGGCTCGATCCACGGCCAATACGTCACCGCAGATCCTGACTCATACCCACCACCACGGCTCGATCCACGGCCAATACGTCACCGCAGATCCTGACTCATACCCACCACGCCTCGATCCACGGCCAATACATCACCGCAGATCCTGACTCATACCCACCACGGCTCGATCCACGGCCAATACGTCACCGCAGATCCTGACTCATATCCACCACCACGGCTCGATCCACGGCCAATACGTCACCGCAGATCCTGACTCATACCCACCACCACGGCTCGATCCACGGCCAATACGTCACCGCAGATCCTGACTCATATCCACCACGGCTCGATCCACGGCCAATACGTCACCGCAGATCCTGACTCATACCCACCACCACGGCTCGATCCACGGCCAATACGTCACCGCAGATCCTGACTCATACACACCACCACGGCTCGATCCACGGCCAATACGTCACCGCAGATCCTGACTCATACCCACCACCACGGCTCGATCCACGGCCAATACGTCACCGCAGATCCTGAATCATACCCACCACCACGGCTCGATCCACGGCCAATACGTCCCCGCAGATCCTGACTCATATCCACCACCACGGCTCGATCCACGGCCAATACATCACCGCAGATCCTGACTCATATCCACCACCACGGCTCGATCCACGGCCAATACGTCACCGCAGATCCTGACTCATACCCACCACCACGGCTCGATCCACGGCCAATACGTCACCGCAGATCCTGACTCATACCCACCACGGCTCGATCCACGGCCAATACGTCACCGCAGATCCTGACTCATGCCCACCACCACGGCTCGATCCACGGCCAATACGTCACCGCAGATCCTGACTCATATCCACCACGGCTCGATCCACGGCCAATACGTCACCGCAGATCCTGACTCATACCCACCACCACGGCTCGATCCACGGCCAATACGTCACCGCAGATCCTGACTCATATCCACCACGGCTCGATCACGGCCAATACGTCACCGCAGATCCTGACTCATACCCACCACGGCTCGATCCACGGCCAATACGTCACCGCAGATCCTGACTCATATCCACCACCACGGCTCGATCCACGGCCAATACGTCACCGCAGATCCTGATTCATACCCACCACGCCTCGATCCATGGCCAATACGTCACCGCAGATCCTGACTCATACCCACCACCACGGCTCGATCCACGGCCAATACGTCACCGCAGATCCTGACTCATACCCACCACCACGGCTCGATCCACGGCCAATACGTCACCGCAGATCCTGACTCATACCCACCACCACGGCTCGATCCACGGCCAATACGTCACCGCAGATCCTGACTCATATCCACCACCACGGCTCGATCCACGGTCAATACGTCTCCGCAGATCCTGACTCATACTTACCACCACGGCTCGATCCACGGCCAATACGTCACCGCAGATCCTGATTCATACCCACCACGCCTCGATCCACGGCCAATACGTCACCGCAGATCCTGACTCATACCCACCACGGCTCGATCCAAGGCCAATACGTCACCGCAGATCCTGACTCATACCCACCACCACGGCTCGATCCACGGCCAATACGTCACCGCAGATCCTGACTCATATCCACCACCACGGCTCGATCCACGGCCAATACATCACCGCAGATCCTGACTCATACCCACCACCACGGCTCGATCCACGGCCAATACGTCACCGCAGATCCTGACTCATACCCACCACCACGGCTCGATCCACGGCCAATACGTCACCGCAGATCCTGACTCATACCCACCACCACGGCTCGATCCACGGCCAATACGTCACCGCAGATCCTGACTCATACCCACCACCACGGCTCGATCCACGGCCAATACGTCACCGCAGATCCTGACTCATACCCACCACCACAGCTCGATCCACGGCCAATACGTCACCGCAGATCCTGACTCATACCCACCACCACGCCTCGATCCACGGCCAATACGTCACCGCAGATCCTGACTCATACCCACCACCACGGCTCGATCCACGGCCAATACGTCACCGCAGATCCTGACTCATATCCACCACGGCTCGATCCACGGCCAATACGTCACCGCAGATCCTGACTCATACCCACCACCACGGCTCGATCCACGGCCAATACGTCACCGCAGATCCTGACTCATACCCACCACCTCGGCTCGATCCACGGCCAATACGTCACCGCAGATCCTGACTCATACCCACCACCACGGCTCGATCCACGGCCAATACGTCACCGCAGATCCTGAATCATACCCACCACCACGGCTCAATCCACGGCCAATACGTCACCGCAGATCCTGACTCATATCCACCACCACGGCTCGATCCACGGCCAATACGCCACCGCAGATCCTGGCTCATATCCACCACGGCTCGATCCACGGCCAATACGTCACCGCAGATCCTGACTCATATCCACCACCACGGCTCGATCCACGGCCAATACGTCACCGCAGATCCTGACTCATATCCACCACCACGGCTCGATCCACGGCCAATACGTCACCGCAGATCCTGACTCATGCCCACCACCACGGCTCGATCCACGGCCACTACGTCACCGCAGATCCTGACTCATATCCACCACCACGGCTCGATCCACGGCCAATACGTCACCGCAGATCCTGACTCATATCCACCACCACGGCTCGATCCACGGCCAATACGTCACCGCAGATCCTGACTCATACCCACCACCACGGCTCGATCCACGGCCAATACGTCACCGCAGATCCTGACTCATACCCACCACCACGGCTCGATCCACGGCCAATACGTCACCGCAGATCCTGACTCATATCCACCACCACGGCTCGATCCACGGCCAATACGTCACCGCAGATCCTGACTCATACCCACCACCACGGCTCGATCCACGGCCAATACGTCACCGCAGATCCTGACTCATACCCACCACCACGGCTCGATCCACGGCCAATACGTCACCGCAGATCCTGACTCATACCCACCACGCCTCGATCCACGGCCAATACGTCACCGCAGATCCTGACTCATATCCACCACGGCTCGATCCACGGCCAATACGCCACCGCAGATCCTGACTCATACCCACCACGGCTCGATCCACGGCCAATACGTCACCGCAGAGCCTGACTCATACCCACCACCACGGCTCGATCCACGGCCAATACGTCACCGCAGAGCCTGACTCATACCCACCACCACGGCTCGATCCACGGCCAATACGTCACCGCAGAGCCTGACTCATACCCACCACCACGGCTCGATCCACGGCCAATACGTCACCGCAGATCCTGACTCATATCCACCACCACGGCTCGATCCACGGCCAATACGTCACCGCAGATCCTGACTCATACCCACCACCACGGCTCGATCCACGGCCAATACGTCACCGTCCAAGGACCATTTGTTTTGGCGGGTCGGAGGCTGCGGTCACCCCGCCAGCGCGCGGTCCAACTGCTGTGTCAGAGCTTTGTTGCAGAGTTCGAGGCGGTCTGTCGAGATTTCAGACGAATAGTTGACATCACCATGAGACATGATAAGTCCGATGTGGCTCGGAACTATCGATCAGGCGTCGCTAGGGGCACGGTCTCAGCCGGAGCAGGTGATGCTGCCTCATGCCAGTTCTAAGCATGAGAGGTGTTTTTTTTGTTCCATGTCAACTGAACCAGGACGACTGAAACAGGACAACTGCACCAGGGACAACTGAACCAGTGGCAAATGAACCAGGACAACTGAACCGGCGACAACTGAACCAGGGACAACTGAACCAGGGACAACTAAACCAGGCACAACTGAACCAGCGACAAATGAACCAGGACAACTGAACCGGCGATAACGAACCGGTGACAATGGAACTAGTGATAACTGAACCAGTGATAACTGAACTAGTGACCAGCCACACCGCCACCGACTCCAGTCACACCGCCACTAACTCCAGTTACACCGCCACCGACTCCAGCCACACCGCCACCGACTCCAGTCACACCGCCACCGACTCCAGTAACACCGCCACCGACTCCAGTCACACCGCCCCCGAGTTCAGTAACACCGCCACAGACTCCAGTCACACCGCTACCGACTCCAGTAACACCGCCACCGATTCCAGTCACACCGCCACCGACTCCAGTCACACCGCCACCGACTCCAGTCACACCGCCACCGACTTCAGTCACACCGCCACCGACTTCAGTCACACCACCACCGACTCCAGTCACACCGCCACCGACTCCAGTCACACCATCGAGTCAGACCGCCACCGACCCCAGTCACACAGTGTTTCGTTAAATATCGTCCATTTTGTATATGCAATGTGGATAGCAGCGCTATGTTTGATTGGATCGTGTTATTCGATGGAGGAATGTGGATAGCAGCGCTATGTTTGATTGGATCGTGTTATTCGATGGAGGAATGTGGATAGCAGCGCTATGTTTGATTGGATCGTGTTACTCGATGGAGGAATGTGGATAGCAGCGCTATGTTTGATTGGATCGTGTTACTCGATGGAGGAATGTGGATAGCAGCGCTATGTTTGATTGGATCGTGTTATTCGATGGAGGAATGTGGATAGCAGCGCTATGTTTGATTGGATCGTGTTATTCGATGGAGGAATGTGGATAGCAGCGCTATGTTTGATTGGATCGTGTTACTCGATGGAGGAATGTGGATGGCAGCGCTATGTTTGATTGGATCGTGTTATTCGATGGAGCAATGTGGATGGCAGCGCTATGTTTGATTGGATCGTGTTATTCGATGGAGGAATGTGGATAGCAGTGCTATGTTTGATTGGATCGTGTTATTCGATGGAGCAATGTGGATAGCAGTGCTATGTTTGATTGGATCGTGTTATTCGATGGAGCAATGTGGATAGCAGTGCTATGTTTGATTGGATCATGTTATTCGATGGAGGAATGTGGATAGCAGCGCTATATTTGATTGAATCGTGTTATTCGATGGAGCAATGTGGATAGCAGCGCTATGTTTGATTGGATCGTGTTATTCGATGGAGCAATGTGGATGGCAGCGCTATGTTTGATTGGATCGTGTTATTCGATGGAGGAATGTGGATGGCAGCGCTATGTTTGATTGGATCGTGTTATTCGATGGAGGAATGTGGATAGCAGCGCTATGTTTGATTGGATCGTGTTACTCGATGGAGGAATGTGGATAGCAGCGCTATGTTTGATTGGATCGTGTTATTCGATGGAGGAATGTGGATAGCAGCGCTATGTTTGATTGGATCGTGTTACTCGATGGAGGAATGTGGATGGCAGCGCTATGTTTGATTGGATCGTGTGATTCGATGGAGTTTGGGCCCACTTGGCCGCCATGTGAGCGGCCGTGGTCTATGTGCGGAGCTGTGGACTGTGGGACTGTGGGACTGTGGGGCTGTGGACTGTGGGAATGTGGGACTGTGCGGAGCTGTGGACTGTGGACTGTGTGACTGTGGGACTGTGGGAATGTGCGGAGCTGTGGACTGTGGGACTGTGCGGATATGTGGACTGTGGGACTGTGGAAATGTGCGGAGCTGTGGACTGTGTGACTGTGGGACTGTGCGGAGCTGTGGACTGTGCGACTGTGGGACTGTGCGGAGATGTGGACTGTGGGAATGTGAGACTGTGCGGAGCTGTGTACTGTGGGAATGTGGGACTGTGCGGAGCTGTGTATTGTGTACTGTGGGACTGTGCGGAGCTATGGGCTGTGGGACTGTTGGACTGTGGGACTGTGGGACTGTGGGACTGTGGGACTGTGGGACTGTGGGACTGTGGAACGGTGGGACTGTGGGACTTTGCGGAACTGTGGACTGTGTGACTGTGGGACTGTGATGAGCTGTGGGCTGTGGACTGTGAGACTGTGCGGAGCTATGAATTGTGGAACTGTGGGACTGTGGGACTGTGGGACTGTGGGACTGTGAAACAGTGGGACTGTGTGACTGTGCGGAGCTGTGGACTGTGGGACTGTGGGACTGTGCGGAGCTGTGTACTGTGGGACTGTGGGACTGTGGGACTGTGGGACCAAAGTTGCCCCAAAGTTGCTTACATGACCAATCACCGTATAATAACAACAGTATAACTCGCCTGTCGCATACCACGTATTTGTGTTACCTGTGGCGGTCCTGGCCGCGCGGCTTGGCCCGGCCGCGCGGCGTGTTCGCTCCAATATGGCGGCGGCTGGAGGTCGCGGTGGCCGGGGCGCTGTGACCCGAGTGGCGCTGTGATTGGCTCGCGGTGCTGCGGCTGGAGGTCGCGGTGCCCGGGGCGCTGTGACTCGAGCGGCGTTGTGATTGACTCGCAGTGCGGCGACCCGAGGTCGCGGTGCCCGAGGCGCTGTGACCCGAGCGGCGCTGTGATTGGCTCGCGGTGCGGCGGCCGGAGGTCGCGGTGCCCGGGGCGCTGTGACCCGAGCGGCGCTGTGATTGGCTCGCGGTACGGCGGCTGGAGGCCGCGGTGCCCGGGGCGCAGTGACCCGAGCGGCGCTGTGATTGGCTCGCGGTGCGGCGGCCGAGGGTCGCGGTGCCCGGGGCGCTGTGACCCAAGCGGCGCTGTGATTGGCTCGCGGTGCGGCGGTCGTGGTGTGACCCGTGTCCCCGGCGTGGTTCGTGGCGGAGCTGGACTGGTGACGGTGAAATGGGGAGTACGTGTCGTGTGGTGCTGTAATGTGGATTCCGGGACAATTCAAGCCGCTAACGTCAGGCCGTAAAATTAAGTATTAAATTAATGATTAAATTAAAGTTATGTATTAAATTAACGTTAAGCTGTAACATATGTCAAGACTACACATATCATATAAAGTATGTATCAAATCTCACTCATTAGGCTTGAAAATGGCTCAATAAATTCAAGTCAAAGAATTAAACTCCACGAGAAGCTGTTTCTGTTTTAGAAAACAAAGTTGTTATCAATGATGATTATCAATGTTTTTATTCTATTAAAACACAACTAAGGGTTTTACACCAAAACGCAAACAAAATAACCTTATTTCGCACCATTCCGCTCTCACTTACACCCGCAAATTTGCAAACACCCTTCATTCCCTTCACCTGTCGTCTTTCGCTAATGACTGGCCGGTCACGTCTGTGGCCTCAGGCGGATGATTGCTGCTGATGACAGGGCGGCGGTCACGTCTGTGGCCTCAGGCGGATGATTGCTGCTGATGACAGGGGGGCGGTCACGTCTGTGGCCTCAGGCGGATGATTGCTGCTGATGACAGGGCGGCGGTCACGTCTGTGGCCTCAGGCGGATGATTGCTGCTGATGACAGGGGGGCGGTCACGTCTGTGGCCTCAGGCGGATGATTGCTGCTGATGACAGGGGGCCGGTCACGTCTGTGGCCTCAGGCGGATGATTGCTGCTGATGACAGGGGGCCGGTCACGTCTGTGGCCTCAGGCGGATGATTGCTGCTGATGACAGGGGGCCGGTCACGTCTGTGGCCTCAGGCGGATGATTGCTGCTGATGACAGGGGGCCGGTCACGTCTGTGGCCTCAGGCGGATGATTGCTGCTGATGACAGGGGGCCGGTCACGTCTGTGGCCTCAGGCGGATGATTGCTGCTGATGACAGGGGGCGGTCACGTCTGTGGCCTCAGGCGGATGATTGCTGCTGATGACGTCTCCTGGTCACGTCTGTGGCCTCAGGCGGATGATTGCTGCTGATGACAGGGCGGCGGTCACGTCTGTGGCCTCAGGCGGATGATTGCTGCTGATGACAGGGGGCCGGTCACGTCTGTGGCCTCAGGCGGATGATTGCTGCTGATGACAGGGGGGCGGTCACGTCTGTGGCCTCAGGCGGATGATTGCTGCTGATGACGTCTGCTGGTCACGTCTGTGGCCTCAGGCGGATGATTGCTGCTGATGACAGGGCGGCGGTCACGTCTGTGGCCTCAGGCGGATGATTGCTGCTGATGACAGGGGGGCGGTCACGTCTGTGGCCTCAGGCGGATGATTGCTGCTGATGACAGGGCGGCGGTCACGTCTGTGGCCTCAGGCGGATGATTGCTGCTGATGACAGGGGGGCGGTCACGTCTGTGGCCTCAGGCGGATGATTGCTGCTGATGACAGGGGGCCGGTCACGTCTGTGGCCTCAGGCGGATGATTGCTGCTGATGACAGGGGGCCGGTCACGTCTGTGGCCTCAGGCGGATGATTGCTGCTGATGACAGGGGGCCGGTCACGTCTGTGGCCTCAGGCGGATGATTGCTGCTGATGACAGGGGGCCGGTCACGTCTGTGGCCTCAGGCGGATGATTGCTGCTGATGACAGGGGGCCGGTCACGTCTGTGGCCTCAGGCGGATGATTGCTGCTGATGACAGGGGGGCGGTCACGTCTGTGGCCTCAGGCGGATGATTGCTGCTGATGACGTCTGCTGGTCACGTCTGTGGCCTCAGGCGGATGATTGCTGCTGATGACAGGGCGGCGGTCACGTCTGTGGCCTCAGGCGGATGATTGCTGCTGATGACAGGGGGCCGGTCACGTCTGTGGCCTCAGGCGGATGATTGCTGCTGATGACAGGGGGGCGGTCACGTCTGTGGCCTCAGGCGGATGATTGCTGCTGATGACGTCTGCTGGTCACGTCTGTGGCCTCAGGCGGATGATTGCTGCTGATGACAGGGGGCCGGTCACGTCTGTGGCCTCAGGCGGATGATTGCTGCTGATGACAGGGGGCCGGTCACGTCTGTGGCCTCAGGCGGATGATTGCTGCTGATGACAGGGGGGCGGTCACGTCTGTGGCCTCAGGCGGATGATTGCTGCTGATGACAGGGCGGCGGTCACGTCTGTGGCCTCAGGCGGATGATTGCTGCTGATGACAGGGCGGCGGTCACGTCTGTGGCCTCAGGCGGATGATTGCTGCTGATGACAGGGGGGCGGTCACGTCTGTGGCCTCAGGCGGATGATTGCTGCTGATGACAGGGGGCCGGTCACGTATGTGGCCTCAGGCGGATGATTGCTGCTGATGACAGGGGGGCGGTCACGTCTGTGGCCTCAGGCGGATGATTGCTGCTGATGACAGGGGGGCGGTCACGTCTGTGGCCTCAGGCGGATGATTGCTGCTGATGACAGGGGGGCGGTCACGTCTGTGGCCTCAGGCGGATGATTGCTGCTGATGACAGGGGGCCGGTCACGTCTGTGGCCTCAGGCGGATGATTGCTGCTGATGACAGGGGGCCGGTCACGTCTGTGGCCTCAGGCGGATGATTGCTGCTGATGACAGGGGGCCGGTCACGTCTGTGGCCTCAGGCGGATGATTGCTGCTGATGACAGGGGGCTGGTCACGTCTGTGGCCTCAGGCGGATGATTGCTGCTGATGACAGGGGGGCGGTCACGTCTGTGGCCTCAGGCGGATGATTGCTGCTGATGACAGGGGGCCGGTCACGTCTGTGGCCTCAGGCGGATGATTGCTGCTGATGACAGGGGGGCGGTCACGTCTGTGGCCTCAGGCGGATGATTGCTGCTGATGACAGGGGGGCGGTCACGTCTGTGGCCTCAGGCGGATGATTGCTGCTGATGACAGGGGGCTGGTCACGTCTGTGGCCTCAGGCGGATGATTGCTGCTGATGACAGGGCGGCGGTCACGTCTGTGGCCTCAGGCGGATGATTGCTGCTGATGACAGGGGGCCGGTCACGTCTGTGGCCTCAGGCGGATGATTGCTGCTGATGACAGGGGGCCGGTCACGTCTGTGGCCTCAGGCGGATGATTGCTGCTGATGACAGGGGGCCGGTCACGTCTGTGGCCTCAGGCGGATGATTGCTGCTGATGACGTCTGCTGGTCACGTCTGTGGCCTCAGGCGGCTCTGCTGCTGATGACAGGGGGGCGGTCACGTCTGTGGCCTCAGGCGGATGATTGCTGCTGATGACAGGGGGCCGGTCACGTCTGTGGCCTCAGGCGGATGATTGCTGCTGATGACAGGGGGCCGGTCACGTCTGTGGCCTCAGGCGGATGATTGCTGCTGATGACAGGGGGCCGGTCACGTCTGTGGCCTCAGGCGGATGATTGCTGCTGATGACAGGGGGCCGGTCACGTCTGTGGCCTCAGGCGGATGATTGCTGCTGATGACAGGGGGGCGGTCACGTCTGTGGCCTCAGGCGGATGATTGCTGCTGATGACAGGGGGCCGGTCACGTCTGTGGCCTCAGGCGGATGATTGCTGCTGATGACAGGGGGCCGGTCACGTCTGTGGCCTCAGGCGGATGATTGCTGCTGATGACAGGGGGCCGGTCACGTCTGTGGCCTCAGGCGGATGATTGCTGCTGATGACAGGGGGGCGGTCACGTCTGTGGCCTCAGGCGGATGATTGCTGCTGATGACAGGGGGGCGGTCACGTCTGTGGCCTCAGGCGGATGATTGCTGCTGATGACAGGGGGGCGGCTCTGGTATGTGGCCTCAGGCGGATGATTGCTGCTGATGACAGGGGGGCGGTCACGTCTGTGGCCTCAGGCGGATGATTGCTGCTGATGACAGGGGGGCGGTCACGTCTGTGGCCTCAGGCGGATGATTGCTGCTGATGACAGGGGGCCGGTCACGTCTGTGGCCTCAGGCGGATGATTGCTGCTGATGACAGGGGGCCGGTCACGTCTGTGGCCTCAGGCGGATGATTGCTGCTGATGACAGGGGGCCGGTCACGTCTGTGGCCTCAGGCGGATGATTGCTGCTGATGACAGGGGGCCGGTCACGTCTGTGGCCTCAGGCGGATGATTGCTGCTGATGACAGGGGGCCGGTCACGTCTGTGGCCTCAGGCGGATGATTGCTGCTGATGACAGGGGGCCGGTCACGTCTGTGGCCTCAGGCGGATGATTGCTGCTGATGACAGGGGGCTGGTCACGTCTGTGGCCTCAGGCGGATGATTGCTGCTGATGACAGGGGGGCGGTCACGTCTGTGGCCTCAGGCGGATGATTGCTGCTGATGACAGGGGGCCGGTCACGTCTGTGGCCTCAGGCGGATGATTGCTGCTGATGACAGGGGGCTGGTCACGTCTGTGGCCTCAGGCGGATGATTGCTGCTGATGACAGGGGGGCGGTCACGTCTGTGGCCTCAGGCGGATGATTGCTGCTGATGACAGGGGGCCGGTCACGTCTGTGGCCTCAGGCGGATGATTGCTGCTGATGACAGGGGGGCGGTCACGTCTGTGGCCTCAGGCGGATGATTGCTGCTGATGACAGGGGGGCGGTCACGTCTGTGGCCTCAGGCGGATGATTGCTGCTGATGACAGGGGGCTGGTCACGTCTGTGGCCTCAGGCGGATGATTGCTGCTGATGACAGGGCGGCGGTCACGTCTGTGGCCTCAGGCGGATGATTGCTGCTGATGACAGGGGGCCGGTCACGTCTGTGGCCTCAGGCGGATGATTGCTGCTGATGACAGGGGGCCGGTCACGTCTGTGGCCTCAGGCGGATGATTGCTGCTGATGACAGGGGGCCGGTCACGTCTGTGGCCTCAGGCGGATGATTGCTGCTGATGACGTCTGCTGGTCACGTCTGTGGCCTCAGGCGGCTCTGCTGCTGATGACAGGGGGGGCGGTCACGTCTGTGGCCTCAGGCGGATGATTGCTGCTGATGACAGGGGGCCGGTCACGTCTGTGGCCTCAGGCGGATGATTGCTGCTGATGACAGGGCGGCGGTCACGTCTGTGGCCTCAGGCGGATGATTGCTGCTGATGACAGGGGGCCGGTCACGTCTGTGGCCTCAGGCGGATGATTGCTGCTGATGACAGGGCGGCGGTCACGTCTGTGGCCTCAGGCGGATGATTGCTGCTGATGACAGGGGGCCGGTCACGTCTGTGGCCTCAGGCGGATGATTGCTGCTGATGACAGGGGGGCGGTCACGTCTGTGGCCTCAGGCGGATGATTGGTGCTGATGACAGGGCGGCGGTCACGTCTGTGGCCTCAGGCGGATGATTGCTGCTGATGACAGGGCGGCGGTCACGTCTGTGGCCTCAGGCGGATGATTGCTGCTGATGACAGGGGGGCGGTCACGTCTGTGGCCTCAGGCGGATGATTGCTGCTGATGACAGGGGGCTGGTCACGTCTGTGGCCTCAGGCGGATGATTGCTGCTGATGACAGGGGGGCGGTCACGTCTGTGGCCTCAGGCGGATGATTGCTGCTGATGACAGGGCGGCGGTCACGTCTGTGGCCTCAGGCGGATGATTGCTGCTGATGACAGGGGGGCGGTCACGTCTGTGGCCTCAGGCGGATGATTGCTGCTGATGACAGGGGGCCGGTCACGTCTGTGGCCTCAGGCGGATGATTGCTGCTGATGACAGGGGGCCGGTCACGTCTGTGGCCTCAGGCGGATGATTGCTGCTGATGACAGGGGGCCGGTCACGTCTGTGGCCTCAGGCGGATGATTGCTGCTGATGACAGGGGGGCGGTCACGTCTGTGGCCTCAGGCGGATGATTGCTGCTGATGACAGGGGGCCGGTCACGTCTGTGGCCTCAGGCGGATGATTGCTGCTGATGACAGGGGGCCGGTCACGTCTGTGGCCTCAGGCGGATGATTGCTGCTGATGACAGGGGGCCGGTCACGTCTGTGGCCTCAGGCGGATGATTGCTGCTGATGACAGGGGGGCGGTCACGTCTGTGGCCTCAGGCGGATGATTGCTGCTGATGACAGGGGGCCGGTCACGTCTGTGGCCTCAGGCGGATGATTGCTGCTGATGACAGGGGGCCGGTCACGTCTGTGGCCTCAGGCGGATGATTGCTGCTGATGACAGGGGGCCGGTCACGTCTGTGGCCTCAGGCGGATGATTGCTGCTGATGACAGGGGGCCGGTCACGTCTGTGGCCTCAGGCGGATGATTGCTGCTGATGACAGGGGGGCGGTCACGTCTGTGGCCTCAGGCGGATGATTGCTGCTGATGACAGGGGGCCGGTCACGTCTGTGGCCTCAGGCGGATGATTGCTGCTGATGACAGGGGGCCGGTCACGTCTGTGGCCTCAGGCGGATGATTGCTGCTGATGACAGGGGGCCGGTCACGTCTGTGGCCTCAGGCGGATGATTGCTGCTGATGACAGGGGGGCGGTCACGTCTGTGGCCTCAGGCGGATGATTGCTGCTGATGACAGGGGGGCGGTCACGTCTGTGGCCTCAGGCGGATGATTGCTGCTGATGACAGGGGGGCGGCTCTGGTATGTGGCCTCAGGCGGATGATTGCTGCTGATGACAGGGGGGCGGTCACGTCTGTGGCCTCAGGCGGATGATTGCTGCTGATGACAGGGGGGCGGTCACGTCTGTGGCCTCAGGCGGATGATTGCTGCTGATGACAGGGGGCCGGTCACGTCTGTGGCCTCAGGCGGATGATTGCTGCTGATGACAGGGGGCCGGTCACGTCTGTGGCCTCAGGCGGATGATTGCTGCTGATGACAGGGGGCCGGTCACGTCTGTGGCCTCAGGCGGATGATTGCTGCTGATGACAGGGGGCCGGTCACGTCTGTGGCCTCAGGCGGATGATTGCTGCTGATGACAGGGGGCCGGTCACGTCTGTGGCCTCAGGCGGATGATTGCTGCTGATGACAGGGGGCCGGTCACGTCTGTGGCCTCAGGCGGATGATTGCTGCTGATGACAGGGGGGCGGTCACGTCTGTGGCCTCAGGCGGATGATTGCTGCTGATGACAGGGCGGCGGTCACGTCTGTGGCCTCAGGCGGATGATTGCTGCTGATGACAGGGGGGCGGTCACGTCTGTGGCCTCAGGCGGATGATTGCTGCTGATGACAGGGGGCCGGTCACGTCTGTGGCCTCAGGCGGATGATTGCTGCTGATGACAGGGGGCCGGTCACGTCTGTGGCCTCAGGCGGATGATTGCTGCTGATGACAGGGGGCCGGTCACGTCTGTGGCCTCAGGCGGATGATTGCTGCTGATGACAGGGGGGCGGTCACGTCTGTGGCCTCAGGCGGATGATTGCTGCTGATGACAGGGGGCCGGTCACGTCTGTGGCCTCAGGCGGATGATTGCTGCTGATGACAGGGGGCCGGTCACGTCTGTGGCCTCAGGCGGATGATTGCTGCTGATGACAGGGGGCCGGTCACGTCTGTGGCCTCAGGCGGATGATTGCTGCTGATGACAGGGGGGCGGTCACGTCTGTGGCCTCAGGCGGATGATTGCTGCTGATGACAGGGGGCCGGTCACGTCTGTGGCCTCAGGCGGATGATTGCTGCTGATGACAGGGGGCCGGTCACGTCTGTGGCCTCAGGCGGATGATTGCTGCTGATGACAGGGGGCCGGTCACGTCTGTGGCCTCAGGCGGATGATTGCTGCTGATGACAGGGGGCCGGTCACGTCTGTGGCCTCAGGCGGATGATTGCTGCTGATGACAGGGGGGCGGTCACGTCTGTGGCCTCAGGCGGATGATTGCTGCTGATGACAGGGGGCCGGTCACGTCTGTGGCCTCAGGCGGATGATTGCTGCTGATGACAGGGGGCCGGTCACGTCTGTGGCCTCAGGCGGATGATTGCTGCTGATGACAGGGGGCCGGTCACGTCTGTGGCCTCAGGCGGATGATTGCTGCTGATGACAGGGGGGCGGTCACGTCTGTGGCCTCAGGCGGATGATTGCTGCTGATGACAGGGGGGCGGTCACGTCTGTGGCCTCAGGCGGATGATTGCTGCTGATGACAGGGGGGCGGCTCTGGTATGTGGCCTCAGGCGGATGATTGCTGCTGATGACAGGGGGGCGGTCACGTCTGTGGCCTCAGGCGGATGATTGCTGCTGATGACAGGGGGGCGGTCACGTCTGTGGCCTCAGGCGGATGATTGCTGCTGATGACAGGGGGCCGGTCACGTCTGTGGCCTCAGGCGGATGATTGCTGCTGATGACAGGGGGCCGGTCACGTCTGTGGCCTCAGGCGGATGATTGCTGCTGATGACAGGGGGCCGGTCACGTCTGTGGCCTCAGGCGGATGATTGCTGCTGATGACAGGGGGCCGGTCACGTCTGTGGCCTCAGGCGGATGATTGCTGCTGATGACAGGGGGCCGGTCACGTCTGTGGCCTCAGGCGGATGATTGCTGCTGATGACAGGGGGCCGGTCACGTCTGTGGCCTCAGGCGGATGATTGCTGCTGATGACAGGGGGGCGGCTCTGGTATGTGTATGAACAGGTAGAGGGCTGCACGAGTCAGCCGTCCGGCCAGCTCTGACGTGACGAGCGCGATTAACTACCTCATTTGCATATTGATCGTCTCTTTCTCTGAAGGGAGCGCGTGTTTGGCGAGACGGAGCTGAAGGGAAAAGGCAGGGATGTGGGAGTTTTTGTACTGAAATTGCTTTGCGCGAGGGGCTCGCGTTCGTATTCTGCATATCTCAAACGGTAAATACAAAAGTAAGGGTATGGGTGAACTAGAAATATTCCTTCACTGCTGGTCAGTTACGTCTTACTCGGAACACAGAAGCAACGCGTGTGTGTGTGTGTGTGTGTGTGTGTGTGTGTGTGTGTGTGTGTGTGTGTGTGTGTGTGTGTGTGTGTGTGTGTGTGTGTGTGTGTGTGTGTGTGTGTGTGTGTCATGTCCTATATTAAGTTTCCAGCCCAGAAAATGCCATCTGGGTACCCGTTAGGTATCATTCAGTACATAATGGGAATGAATACCGTAAATTACTACTCAATTCGGTTGGATTATTGGATTGATATATCGTTTATTTATTTTTCCAAACACATTCTCCACACATGTTCACCAATCAACCCGGCATGGCCGCTCCATCTTACCGCCAGGACCCCGCACCCCACTTCCACCCACCTGATTTTGCTACTCGCGCACGTGTATCGGCGCGGGGGGCGGGGGGGGGGATGCTGACGCGCCGCCGCCGGTGCCGGCAGCTAGCCTGCGGTCCGACGACGACCGCCAGTTGGTGCTCGTGGCGTGCCCGGCGGCACAGCCGGGTCGCAGGCGGCAGCGACCGCGGCGGCGGCAGGCGGCGACCTCCCCCGACGGCAGCGCAGCATCAACTGGCGACTGAGGTGAGGCGAGATGAGTCGGGCTGGCAGAACATGGAGGCGAGATGAGTCGGGCTGGCAGAACATGGAGGCGATTTGGTCCAGGTGTGAGGATGGCAGAGAAGTGTTGAAGTTGTCTTATTGAAATTTCGAGGAAAGAAATATAAATAGGCCGATTTTGGTGGTGATTGATTGTTAATGACTCTGCTTGAGTATTGTATGCGTCAGATTTATGTTCCAAGCAGAATTTCCGACGACTTCAAAAAGGCGTTATATTGATTAATATCCAGGCAATTATGTATAATTGTATGGACATTAATCGTGTGTATAATTTCCATCATTCGTGTGCATAACTTCAACTTGTAATCGAAGGTGCTTAGGAAGTCTCTAGTCTCTAATGACAAAATGCGTCCACGCAATGTGTTAACTTTCTCATGTCCAGAATAAGCCATAAGGCTTTATATTATTTTCCCGAGTAAGGAAACGATGAACGAGACGAAGTTCGGACATGCTAAAATATAACATTGTAACTAGAGCAGCAAATGTCAGCGTCATGGAAGGGGTGTCGGGCCCGGTCAGATTAGATCCAACATGTCGGGCTCAGCTGACCTGGTGTCGCACCTGTGCTGCTGACCTGTGCTGTGCTGTCGCACCTGTGCTGCATGGCTGGCTGACATGCCCTCCCTATGTCGAGCTTCCGATCACTAAGTTTGGGTCTATCTAGCTCAAGCTACACTCTGCTTTTTGGTTACTCCAGTCGTACCGGTGCCGGTGAGGTGCGGGTTTTATTTATATTCTATAGTTTGTGCAATGTTTATCCTAACACTACCTTCAAATAGGATTGTCCTTATTGTGTTGGGGATTAACCCGGGCCCGGGCAAGACAAAATCACTACGTGTTCGGGTAGGGGGGGGGGGGTACGACCCCCCTTAGTGTTTCGCCCCTAATTGAGCTAGAGCTTCGATTCAAAAACGAGCATGTTGCTTGTGACGAGTGGAAGCCGCTGATATGCAATTTTAGTGTATTGGGTCATTAGATGACCTCTGAGGTCATGTTAATGACCCAAATGTAAAAATTGTGAATGCGTATAAATTGAATTTTATCGAGCTAGAATCGTGAATATCATAATGCTTATTGGGTGCCAAATTTGATATCAGCGTCACAAAATGTCCTAGAAACTGCCAAAATCCAAAAAGTTCATGTCAGGTCATCTGAGGTTAATGACCTCGGTTGACCTGTGGAAGCGCATGACCCCAGTGGGACACATATTTATGAAAAATGGATCCTAAATTTGACATCAGCGCTACAAAGTGTCCTAGAAACCGCCAGAAGCCAACACAGTCATCTGAGGTCATCTGAGGTCAATGACCTCGGTTGACCTCTGAAAAGGTCAATCTAGGTCACAATCTTAGTGGATGCCACAACTGTCACCTGGAAACACCTGTGCATATGCTCCTGAACAACAAACACTATGAAACTGCACAAGTTACAAGCATCGATACTACGGGACGCCAGTTGCGTCTGACATGACCTTGAGAAACAAGTCATAGGTCACGGGTCATGTAGATCAGAAGTTCAAAATTTTCAGAGTATATGTCAAATTGTTCAGACATAGGACACTGATAGTTTCATCGCAATCGGTTGAAAACTACGCGAGTTATTTGTGAAAAACCAAGGGGGGTGACATCCACACCCCTACCCGGGGGAGAGTTAGGTGAGCAGCGACTGCGGGGGTTATATGGAGCCTATATAATTTGCTATTATAACTTCTCGAAAATGTGTTGGCATACATAAAAAAACACTAAATATAGCAAGTATATCTATTTTCAGTGTTGATCAAGAATACTGTAAGGTCGCGACCACAACATATGCATTGTACACGCACGCATACAGCTCATTATGACTTGTATGTTCCTTGGAGGCCCATTATGGCAAGGTATGAGTAAACAATACTCCTGACTTCCTGTATATTATTTTGTCGTTAGGACGCAGTCAGAAGATGGTAAAAGTATACCCTCATTATATTCCACGTGTGTGTTTGTTGCATTGCATGGTGTCGTGTGTCTTATTTACGCTTGCGTCTATGTCATCAGTACTGTAGTATCTCAATCAGATCGGTATGTGTGTGCATGTGTAGTGTCCTCCTCGTGCTACCAGAAACAGCATGTTTTTGCTTCGATGATAAATACAGAAACATGAACATGCACGTGAACATGCACGTGTGATAAGTGTCGAAGGAATATTTTGTCGTTGAATAACATTAATGTTGATCCGTTGGAAGGACTTATGTAAAAGTATTTATACGGCGTCATTGTAACGGGAACAACTCATTGACATCATTAAATTGGAGCAGCCCATTCATTCATTGAAAGCCCCGATTGAAAGCTGTTCTAGGCTATTGAAATTGGAACGTGAGAAACTAAGGCTGAATTTGATATCCAACGGATATTTGATTTTCCGCTCGAGTAGCTCTGAAAATATCGCTAGAAGTTCACTTTCAAAGAACAGTCGTTGTGAGAAAGTGCTGGAAGAGGAAAGGCCATGAGTGGAAAAGTTTCTGAGACATTTCGGAGAGGACATGTCGCAGCTGGAAGCTAAGAATAGCCATCTTAGATAACTAGATGGCCAGCGTTGCGCGATGCGCAATATGTTCCAAATTCGAAGTGAATAGTTCACAACCCTCTAGTCTAAATGATAACAGCGTCAGTTGAGCCCTTTCTCACTCTCTGACCACGACATCATACAACACTTTTGCTATATCTTGCGAATTTCTGATAAGAATAATATAAAACAAATAGAAACACGATTAACATATCACAACTCGAGTACCTACCCATTCTATCCCCTTTTTGTCTTGGTCCGAAGCTCATATAATAAGTCCTTTTCCTTGCCAAATTGTGTGTCCATTTCGTTTTGCAATCTTCCCGTAAATTAGAATGCACTTCAAAATACATCACATAGGTACATGGCTTACACTAAAGCAAAGAGGGTATGTTTTTCACGAAACAAAAAATATACAACACAGTTATCAACAATCCGCATCGCGGAACACTGCGTATTCAAACCAAGACTCAAATTGTGCGCTGTTTATGCGTCAGATGTGTAGAAGATTCGTCTAAAAATCCAGCCAGCTTTCCGAGTCGCCGGCACGTGCAGACCTGACGGCGGCGGTCGCAAGCCCCCCCCCCCTCCAAGAGATTCGGCCCCTACGTGCGTCACAAACGTTGCACGCGCTCCGAATTCGGCCCAAAATATAAGTTCGCACAGGTCTGATTTATGTGTGAGAATTTCGTCGTCGCAGCTCATGCTGTTTCGGCGCTGTGGCCCGGCAAAATATTGATTTCATACGTACGTACCTACGTACGTACGTACGTACACACGGATATTTCGTCTTTAATATAAGAGTAGGATTCAGAAAGCCGTCATGCGCTTTCGAAGTCTCGTCCTTTATATTGTGTACCAGTGCGTTATACCGTCCATTGCTTTGCTGGAAAGGCTTTTCATCCATGCATTGTCTTCAGTGTCCTAGTTTTGGCATACTGCTTTTTATTTAAAGTTTCACTCAAGTGTATATTTCATCGCCAGCGAATTTCTACAGTCTGCTACAACCAAAATCAGACCGAATATATCACAAGCAGTCAATGCCGGGCATTGGGAGTACAATGATCGCTAGGCACAAAGTTTCCACGGCCTCAAATTGAAACATGCTTTCGTATTTTGTATGCATTTCGCCAAATACAAATTATTGTAATCTACTCCTTCAAATCTGCACATATTGTGCAGCAATATGATATAAGTCTTACACTTTACACCCAGCACCGCATCTGAATGTCACGTGGCGTAATTTACCTAGCCATTATCATCTTTGTCCTAGTGTGGCGTTTTTTAGGCAATCATACCGTACACCCACCAAATGCTTCCGCCAGTTACAATCGTACTGTTGTTCGTCTGTCTTTTGGTAAGCTACAGCGTCTGTCGGTAAGCGTCTGTTGGTAAATGTCTGTCTGTTGGTAAGCTACAGCGTCTGTCGGTAAGCGTCTGTTGGTAAACGTCTGTACGTTGGTAAGCTACAGCGTCTGTCGGTAAGCGTCTGTTGGTAAACGTCTGTATGTTGGTAAGCTACAGCGTCTGTCGGTAAGCGTCTGTTGGTAAATGTCTGTCTGTTGGTAAGCTACAGCGTCTGTCGGTAAGCGTCTGTTGGTAAATGTCTGTCTGTTGGTAAGCTACAGCGTCTGTCGGTAAGCGTCTGTTGGTAAACGTCTGTATGTTGGTAAGCTACAGCGTCTGTCGGTAAGCGTCTGTTGGTAAATGTCTGTCTGTTGGTAAGCTACAGCGTCTGTCGGTAAGCGTCTGTTGGTAAACGTCTGTATGTTGGTAAGCTACAGCGTCTGTCGGTAAGCGTCTGTTGGTAAACGTCTGTCTGTTGGTAAGCTACAGCGTCTGTCGGTAAGCGTCTGTTGGTAAACGTCTGTATGTTGGTAAGCTACAGCGTCTGTCGGTAAGCGTCTGTTGGTAAATGTCTGTCTGTTGGTAAGCGTCTGTTGGTAAACGTCTGTCTGTTGGTAAGTCGGGTATCATCGTGTGCCGTTTGGTTGCTTTTATGTCGCTGTTTGATATTGATATTGTATTCGACGCTGTTTGTTATTGTTATTGTATTTGACGCGGTTTGTTATTGTTATTGTATTTGTCGCTGTTTGTTATTGTTATTGTATTTGTCGCTGTTTGTTATTGTTATTGTATTTGACGATGTTTGTTATTGTTATTGTATTTGACGCTGTTTGTTATTGTTATTGTATTTGACGCTGTTTGTTATTGTTATTGTATTTGTCGCTGTTTGTTATTGTTATTGTATTTGACGCTGTTTGTTATTGTTATTGTATTTGACGCTGTTTGTTATTGTTATTGTATTTGACGCTGTTTGTTATTGTTATTGTATTTGACGCTGTTTGTTATTGTTATTGTATTTGACGCTGTTTGTTATTGTTATTGTATTTGACGCTGTTTGTTTTTGCTATTGTATTTGTCGCTGTTTGTTATTGTTATTGTATTTGACGCTGTTTGTTAAGGCGGCCGCACACTAGGCCATTCGGCGCGCGATATACTGCGACATTCCGCCTCGGAAAATCGCGTCGATACCGCTGAATATCGTCCTTGTTCCGGCGGATTCGGCGCTGTCTGCTCGCGAGATTCTGCCCCGCCGACCTACAGCATGTCGCAACCTGCGCCTACAGCCTGTCACAAGGTAAATTAATGATGACCATTTTTCGACGAAGATGTAAGTTTAGAACCACGAAACTTTTACATAATAAATTTCACAGCGGCAAGAGCATGCTGTGCAAAATTTGTATCTATGCCTTACATAGATTCGCCACTGTTAGCCTGATCAATTTTGTTGTCCGCGGCTCCGCGGCGTTCTGCCGCGGAAAAAAGCTCGTTCGAATCAGCTTTTTTCCGCCAGTCCGCAGATGGCCGGCCGACGACATTCGTCCGCGATTTTTGACGTTTCGGCTGACGCGAAGGCGGAAAGTCGCTAAAAATGCGCGGAAAGTCGCAGCAATATCGCGACCTCCGCGCGCCGAATGGCCTAGTGTGCGGCCGCCTTTATTGTTATAGTATTTGTCGCTGTTTGTTATTGTTATTGTATTCGACGCTGTTTGTTATTGTTATTGTATTTGTCGCTGTTTGTTATTGTTATTGTGTTTGACGCTGTTTGTTGGTATGATAATGGGATAGTATAGAAATCTTGCTCGTCTCATCCATAACATAACTTGTCTGGTGATCAGTTGTCTTTAGCAAGATGAGCATAAGACAAGGGAGCATAAGACAAAATTAGCCATGCTCGTTCTCTTATTGCAGCATGATTTGTATAGTAATCATAGTATAGAACACGAAGCTGCATAGTAAATGAGGTCAAGGTCTATATGGCGACAGAAGCTTACGGTAGTGATGAATTGTTACGGGAACGATATGCATATGCGACGTTACTGGTCTTATATTTCTCATAAAGCTGAAGAGGGCTTTGTTGGATGCAGCTGTCTTCGCAGCATATTTAAGCACCATAAATCTTGTCTGCTCACTATCTCCATGGCAACACTTTTGAGGAATTCAGTCCAGACGTAGTTTTCTGTCAGGAGATAAAAATTAAACATATATTGCCGGATGCGATACATACTCGTACGTTTTTGATAATGTTTCATGTGTATTTCATGTGTATTAGGAGAATGGGGCCGCCACGATTGATGGGAGTCCATTGGGAGCAAACACGAAAACTTCCTGACGAAGTTGCCGTTTTTCAGAAGCTTGACCAGACATTAAATGTTGATAACTTCAGCATGAGTTATCGTCTTCCCTTGGGACTTCCATACCGACCTTCAGTTAAAGTTGTGTAAATAAAATAGTTATTTACTTGTAGACACTTGAGTAGTTTGTGCATTCTCGAAACTGCTGCTGGCTTTGCACCGGTCTTGTGGTAGTTGTTTCAAAAAGTCAGTTTTGTTGTATGATTAGTTTTTGGCTCTCTGACTGCCTCTATTTTCTAACGATTGAGATGTTATCACAAATTATAATTACAACTTATATGAACACCAGCAAAGATGAGAGCTCTTCAGTATGGAGGATCTTGATGAGCAATGCGATGCCATTGTCTTCACTTAACATTACCACTACAAGCCGACCACATTGCAAGGGCACCTGAATTTTCGGGTCACTCAACACAACTCGAGAACTTTGTACTTGGAAAATTGGGGTACATCACTCAAAAGGTAACCGTCATGGCCAAAATAATGCGATGTAAGTGCCTGACACTCAAGTAGTATACGCCCCTGCCTGACACTCAAGTAGTATTGATTAAAATAGATAAGATGTCGCCTTTATAAAGTTTCCTTGCTTTTCATGCAAGATCAACCTTCTGAAGCTTGGATAGGTCACAAGGAATTCCCAGAAGGTACTACGAAGGTGAGGTTGTTTCCATTCCCACAGAGACCACATTCACATTAATATTTCATTCGCTGCGGAAATGAGTGAGTGGTGGTTTTCAGAAGAACAGACACGCCCCATGTCCACAGGTCTCATTGCTGTACAGATGTTGCACCTGTGTTTAGTTTGATGTTTGTTCGAACTGTGTTTGGTTTGATGTCTGTTTGGAACGACATCAGAAAGGCCGGTATGTGTTTGAGGTCCTTTGAAAGCTCTGGTAGCTAACTTTAAAGAGATGCTGGAGACTGCAGACGTCTAAACTCTAATGTGTGATGTGTGATGAATTGCACAGTACGTGAGCCGTGTATGAGAGGTGTATGTGATGGGTCTGACACCGCTATGATGGGTCTGAGACACCGCTATATGATGGGTGACACCGCTATGATGGGTCTGAGCCACCGCTATATGATGGGTGACACCGCTATGATGGGTCTGAGACACCGCTATGTGATGGGTGACACCGCTATGATGGGTCTGAGACACTGCTATGTGATGGGTGACACCGCTATGATGGGTCTGAGACACCGCTATGTGATGGGTGACACCGCTATGATGGGTCTGAGACACCGCTATGTATGATTCAGGGAAATATGGCTGGATCAGAATAATTGATCTCACCTGGTTGCCTTGGAAGCAGTGTTCGCCACGGGCACCTAATATTGATACCCGGCCCTACCCGGCCTTACCCGGGCCCACTGACCCTATACCCAGGGGCGTATTTAGGGGGGGGGGGGGGGTCACTGCACCATGCCCCCCCCCCTGGGTGCCGAAGGCGCCCTCACGCACCGAAGGCGCCCTCATGCACCGAAGGCGCATTCGGTTCATGAAATGCGTCTCACATTCAGGGAAGGGCGCCGAAGGCACCCTTCCCTGAATGTGAGACGCGCTCCGGCTGACTATGAGGCGCGTTCCACTGAATGTAAGGCGCGCTCCGATACATCCCTGAAGGCGCCCTCCCACATACTCTCAAAGGCGCCCTCCTACATACATTCAAAGCGCCCTCCCAAATACATCCAAAGACGCCCTCTCATACACATCTGAAAGCGCCCTCCCACATAGCTCCGAAGGCCACCTCCAATACACCTCTGAAAACGCTTTCCTAATGCCTTCAAAGGCGCCCTTTCATACACATACACCTCTGAAGTCGCCCTCAAACATACCTCCAAAGGTGCCCTCCCATACACCTCCGAAGGTGCCCTCCGATATATATCTGAAGGCGCCCTCCACCAAAGGCGTCCACCGATGCACCTTTGAACTTTGAAGGCGCCCTCACACATACATACAGGCTCAAAATGCGCCCTCCGATACAGCTCCGATGGCGCCCTCCCCCATGCCTTCAAAGGCGCCCTCGAATGCACTTTCGGAGGCGTCCTCCAATACATTTCCGAAGGCGCCCTCCGATACACCTCTGAAGGTCCCCTTCCACGTACCTCCAAAGTCGCCCACCAATACACCTCTGAAGGCGCCCTTCCACATAGTCCAAAAGCACCCTCAAATACATCTATCCCAGGACCGAGGGCGCCCTCCATACATACATACAAAGGCGCCCTTCGCTGAATGTGAGGCCGGGCGCCTCTGGTCTCACAGAGGGCGCCTCTGGGGCTATTTGGGAGGGAGACCTCGGAGATGTATCGGAGGGTACCTTCAGAGGTATGTTGGAGGGTGCTTTCAGAGGTGTATCGAAGGGCGCCTTTGGAGGCATCTGGAAGGTCTCATTCATATGTGTATCGGAGGGCACCCTTGGAGGCATGTGGGAGGGTGCTTTCAAAGGTGTATCGGAGGTCGCCTTTGGAGCTATGTGGGATGGCGCCTTCAGAGGTGCATCGGAGAGCGTCTTTGGAGGTATGTGGGAGGGCGCCGTCGGAAATGTATTGGAGGGTGACTTCGGGGGTACGTGGGAGGGCGCCTCTGGATGTGTATCGGAGGGTGCCTTTGGAGGCAGTGGCGTCGGCACAAAACTTTGAGTGTGGTGGTGGTGGGTGGGGGGGGGGGGGGGGGGGCTCTCGATCGGCCAGGGGTTCGATCGAGAGCCAGTCCCAGGGCGTATTTAGGGGATGGGGTGGGGGTTGTAAGGTCAGGTGCCGCCATCCGCCCAGGTACCGCCCTCAGACCAGGTGCCGCCCTCAGGTCAAGTGCCGCCCTCATACTAGATGCTGCCTTCAGGTCAGGTGCCGCCCTCAAGCCCAACATGGCGCCTCTGGCCCGCGTAGTAGGGCGCCTGGAATGCCGGCAGGCGCTCTTTCTACAGGGGCGGCTAAAAAGAGCGGCCTGGAGTGGCCTAGGTGCCGTCCTCAAATAAGGTGCCGCCCGCAGGTTAGGTGCCGCCGGCCGCCCTCAGACCATACCACGTGATGTCCTCAAACCAGGTGCCGCCCTCAGACGAGGTGCCGCCCTGAGACCAGGTGCTGCCCTCTGGCCAGGTGCTGCCCTCAGGTCAGGTGCCGCTGGGTGAATTTTTGGAGGCTAGAGAGAACAGGAGCAGGGTGCATTTCGGCAGACCTCATGGGTGGAGACAGGGCTGATTTGGACAAGCCTGTGGGCGGGGCAGGGCGGAGTTCCGCATGTCTGGGACTTCGGCAGACCGGGGAATAGGGCAGGGTTGATTTTGGGAAGCCGGAGAACGGGGTGGGTGGATTTCGGCTGGCCCGAGTGGAAAATTGGCTGTTTGCCATTCACTGAGGTGATGGGGTGATGTGATTGGGGTGATGTGCTTTATCGCGAGCATTTATCAGTTTTGCTCTATCCCATTCATGAATGGAAAAGATATGAATGCCTCTTTATTGCCACAATTTTGATTTTGGTGTGTCTTTTAATTTTGATTTTTGTTTTGTTTTATTTGTTCACAAATCCTGGTCAATTCCACGAATTCCACGGTTAACAAATATTCGAGAATATCATCAAGTGGAAAGAGCAGTTAATTTAAGTTATCGATGCATTGTATAATTTATTTTCCTTAACTTCTTTGTTATTTTGCTATTTTTATCATTTACCCTGCTCAACAACACCTTTCGCTGACGGCACTGGTGGATCCAGGGGGGGGGGGGGGGGCACGAGCCACCAATCAACAAATGTGTCTTATCACGAAGCATCTATTTGTAATTTTCAATTGGAAATCGGTTCACAATTGACAGA
Organism: Chirona hameri; assembly: GCA_036785665.1. NCBI lineage: Eukaryota > Metazoa > Arthropoda > Thecostraca > Balanomorpha > Balanidae > Chirona > Chirona hameri. The sequence continues at coordinate 85,861 of JAXIVJ010000868.1, forward strand.
GGTAATTACTTAAAACTGTAACCACAAGCAGAAGTCACACAGTTACAGGTGCATGCGCTTCAATTGCGGATAATGTCAAAGCTACCGGTACGAGCCACCCACCAAAAGGTGTGCCTTTTCAAGACGAGTGTCGGTATTATTTTCAATTGGAAATCCAATGAAAATTGACAAAGTTATGGCAAATAATATGTATAGCTCATCACAAAGTTAGCGCAAGACAGCGTAATGCAAGAATAAACATTGGCACAATTTAATCGATATATTGCAGGTACCGCAACCAGCCACCCATACAAACATGCGTATTTTGCCGAAGCCTCTTATGGTAATTTTCTATTGGAAATCGGTTCAAAATTAACCAAGGTATTTACTCAAAACCTGAAGTCACGTGTATACTGGGGGCATAAATTATGGATGTGCTTCTACTGCAGCAAACATTGCAGCTACAGGTACGAACCTCCTATCAAGAGATGTGCATTTTCAAGACGAGTGTCAGCATTATTTTTAATTGGAAATCCAATGCAAATCGACAAAGTTATGGCCAATAATATTTATAACCTATGAACACATGATGCATTTCAGTGGCGGTCGGTTAAAATAGCGAAAACGAAGTGCGGTAGAAATCACACTAATGACGTATGCGAAACGTCACAAGATTTGGTCCTTTAAAATAGCTCCCAATAGCTCCAACGGTTTTTGCGTTGAAACTCAGCAACTAGGTCGTTTTGGAAGGAAAAATTTCAGATTTGGAGATTTCTCAGTACTACCAACAATCTGGCTATCTCAGTTAAAAACTTATGTTAAAGGTTCACTATTCCCTTTAGGTTATGAGGAATACACACGTAAAATATTGATTAACACTTTAACAATGGACGCTCACTGCTCAGCAGTACGCGTCGGTGGTGTAGTGGTTATCGTCGTTGAATACTAAGTGAGTGAAGCGGATTCGATTCCGGCAGGCGTCCGAACTTTTCTAAAACGGGATATCAAATATTAATATATAAATTAGCTGGCTATAACAATAAACGTTCATTATTAAAATAAATACCTAAATCCGACCGGTTAATGGGCATTGAACGTATTGGCTGGCTATGTAAATTAGCCGGCTATATAAATCATTGTTATATAATTAAATGGCGATATAAATAAATGGTTTAATTAAAATAAATACCTAAATCGGACCGGTTAATAGGCATCGAACGTATTGGCTGGCTATATAAATTAGCTGGCTATAAAAATAAATGGCTATACAAATACACGGCCATATAAATTTCAGTCCATCTAGTCTTTATCGTATTAATTATAACATGTCTGTCCGTACGTTGTGCGTACGTGTAAATCAAATAACTTAACGGTCATACACAAATCGGCTAATAACTCGACAAACGTTGCAGCTAGGTGCGTGCAATTTGGCACGCAGCTTCGGTGGCAGAGGCGCACCATCGTATTACAATTTCAACAGGATCCAACATACGTGCCGGTCGCTGTGTCGGTGACAACTGTGTCATTGGTTTAACATAGGAAACGGCCAAATTCAGAAATCGACGCAAATGAACAAACGCGCGTCCATCCCGGGCCGATAACTCGCAAACCGAGGGTCGCAGCGACATGCGATAAACACGATCAAATCGAGAGTGCATTGGCCTGGCGTGTCATATGTCGTTCAGAGCAAATCTTAGTTCAAGTCGAAAGTTATGACAACTTACATAAAAACGGCATTTTCAGTATTTAAATCGGTACTCGGAAACTATTGGACATAGAACGCTGAAACTTCGCCACTTTGCAGGCGAAGGTACTCTCTTTAAGTTATATCGTAACACAAAGCTGTTTGAGTAATATTTAGGCAGGTTGCTAGGCGTTGCAATATTTTTGCAATATTTGTTGACCATGCTATTCTTCCAAACACCGTAAAGGATAACACGAAGACGAGTTTTAACAAAACAAAATACAGCCGGATAGCGCCGTCTTTACTGACCAATATCAGCCCAAAATATTTTGCTTCTAGCTAATAAATAACTTATGATGAAGACAAAGTGAATGCTTCCTGACGCTAAGACGCAGCATCCCCGGGTGGCGGCGGCGGCGGCGGCGGCCCGGGTTAGTTTGCCGGCTGCCGGCAAAGGCGCTGGCTGAGACTTGAGACCACTGAACTGAATAACAACTGGAAGGAACAAGAGTGCCTGAGCGCGGTTGCGGCCGGCCGCCATATTGCGGTGATTAACACGGGCGGCGGTCCGTGTTAAGCGGGCACCCCGGCTGACATTTGGCAATATATTGAGCGAACTACTAGTGCTAGCGCAATATGACTACCACTGCAGCGTTCCAAATTGAATGCAGAATGATTCTAGGTGTTCAGATTAATTTCGCGTGAAATAAAACTAAACACCTAGAATCATTCTGCATTCAATTTGGAACGTTGTAGTGGTAGTCATATTGCGCTACCAATAGTAGTTCGCTCAATATATTGTCAAATGTCAGCCGGGGTACCCGCCTCCCTATCCTTTTAAAGGGAATAATGACCTTTTCCCACACAAATTGAGTTAGCACTTGAAATCGCCAGACGAGACCAAAATATATTGTAAATTCATCACATTTTTCATGAAAACTTTCCTACCGAAAGATATTTCAAGTTATAGTTGATATTTCAAGTTATAGTTCCACACTTTTAACGATCGGTACTTGCAAGTACTTTTGGTCCTCATCAAACTGCGTGCTTTTCCCGTATTGCTTTTTTACGCAATGGAGTGGAAAATATATTGTGCGTTCTGCTTGTTGTGATTATATGCCCGGCGATCTTCTAAAACTAACAGCGATGGGAAAAAGTGGCAATAAAATCAGAAGCTCATCGATGCACATCAACGGCGGCATAGGTTGCGACCCTCATGGTTGCGACCCTCAATTGTGAAAATCGATTAATTTGTTTTCAACATTAGGAGTTTTGTATATTTTGTTTGTGGCTGTATATAACACTATGCTTTATATTATCATGAAAAATAATTATTTTTCCCCAAAAAACTAACAAACAATAACACAAAACTGGCAACTAAATCGGAAGCTCATCGATGCACATCGACGGCGACCTATTTAGCGTCGGCGATTTGTTTACAAAGTCATTGTCATGCTTCTCGGCGCACTTAACCACTGTGGCGAGTTGTTCCTGATTAATATACCCAAGTCCCGTAGCAGGCTTTGTTAATGACGTCACTGGTGCCATTCTTGTGTAGCATTGCAAAATATATCTGATTTTGAGTTGACAGCTAATTAAAGACTTATTCAAATTATTGTTTTTAAGTTTGCATTTTCTTGTTAATCATTATTAAAGGTATTTTATCGCTGCATTTCATAGTAATTGACACTTCAGAAACTTATGACGTAATAATATTGTATCCCATATGCATTTCCCTCGCCTTTTGCTATTGTGGGGCAGTGCCGAGTGCTTTGCGAATACTTGCTTGCCTGGGGTTCAAATCATTCCGCCCTTATTTCATTCGAGTTGGTATAGTTTACATGTTGTTGTTATTCATGACTTATACTGACAGTCAGTCATGCATCACGGATGCTTCACGGATTGCTTCACGGATCAGTTTGATCGGAAACGTCACAGAGCCTCCAAAAATGTCGCACTCGATGTAAACAATGGCAGGGAAGGACGAATTTGTCAATGACCTTCATGAAGTACACAAGGTACTTGTTTTGTATTTTTTCTTCCAAACTTACAACTTTGAATTTGGGAATAATTTTATTTAATTCTTAAATTTAAATAAAATAATTTTAAAACCATAACGGTAGCCTAAGAAATTGTTGCTAACAAAATGAAAAGGTCATTATTTCCCTTTAGCACGGGCGGCCGCGCGCCCGTCCGCCTTTTTGATCTGCACAAGATGGCGGCCGGCCGCAACCGTGCGGCCCGGCCCGGGATAAGGGGTGCCACCCTCTGCTTGAGACACGCACGCGGCTGGTGACCTTGGCCGGCGAGTGTGCATATAACTCATACCGGGAAATGGGCAGCGAATTAATTGGCTGGCTATATATATATATTAGCTGGCTATATAAATAAATGTGCCCTGTGCTACCCACCCAAAATATTTCACCACCGGCTAATATAGTTAAGTTATGAGGAATGCAAACGTAAAATATTGATTAACACTTTAACAATGAACGTTCAGCAGTACTCCTCGGTGGTGCAGTGGGCAGCGTCTCTGATTGCTAAGTGAGTGAAGCGGGTTCGATTCTGGCAGGCTCCTGGACATTTTCTAAAACGGGATATCAAATATTAAAATATTAATTAGCTGGCTATATAAATAAGTGTTTATTATTAAATAAATACCTAAATCGGACCGGTTAATGGGTGTTGAACGTATTGGCTGGCTATACAAATCAGCATGCTTTATAAATAAATGTTATATAAATAAATGCTATATAAATAAATGGCTATATAAATAAATGTTTTTATTCAAATAAATACCTAAATCGGATCGATTAATGGGCATCGAACGTATTGGATGACTATATAAATTAGCTGCCCGTATAAATATATAGCAGTATAAATAAATGGCCATACCAATTGCAGGCCTTCTAGGTTGCAGGCCTTCTAGTTGTTGATCTGAAACATGAGCACTGAACACTGAACAATGCGTCAATGTTGGGACTGCTGAGACAGTCTCAGTAGCAGGTATTGCGAAATGTATTTCTTCCTTATGTCGTAAGTGCAGCTTTTCGCCTATCAATGCAGTTGAAAACTGATATAATAATTGTTGTCTTGCCTTTCGTGTTATTTGAAGTAGCGTATTTGGAATTGAATTATGCTGGGAAGTATATTTATGATATAGGGCAAATGTCCAGTCGTCAAATGCGGCCAACACCAATGTTGCATGTTATGTGTGCTTCAGTGTGTCAGTGATCATCTACAAACCTGTAGCATGAACATTTTGGTATTAAGTCGGGTTTGGTGTTACGGTTGTTTCCCCTAATAGTATCATGCCATGAATACCAGCTTTTTGATTTTTGCCATTGCTGGTATATTGTCTATTGATAGGTATATCATTGCATAACTTTTATAGACTTACTTACCATGAGCTCATGTTCTCACAGCATTGCCAAGGTTTATTGTTCAAGTGTCATATATAACTAACTAACATATTCACCTGGTTAAACCATCAGGTTGCCAAAAACGAAACTTAACACTAAGCGACATATCCAAAAATTCCCTTACCCGTGCCCGCCCGGTACCCATGAAAAGAAAAACTACAAATTCATACCCGACCCACACCCGTGAAGGAATTGGGGGATACCCATGGGTATACCCGACCCGTGTCGAACACTGCTTGGAAGTCTGGCTGTTGGGTGACTAAGGGGTTATTTATCAATAGTAAGCGGTTACCATGCTGCTCATAGATGAGTTATTCCCAGTAGATGTCTCATACTCATACTCATACTGTTTATTGAGGCATTCCGCAATATACTTGCGGCTATTACTACCTCTCGTCACTGTTAAATATACAACTAGAGGAATGTGGTCGGAACGTACAACGCACACGCACACAGACACACACACACGCACAACGTCACACAGCAAAAAGTCACACAATTACAAGCAAGCACACATTAGTAAAAACTAAATATAAACTTGCATCGAGACATTATGATTAAACCTGTGCCGACCGGCCATCGCTGAGGTGCCGCCTCAGACGGCGACTGAACAGGTGCGGAGGGAGCCGCGACAGATCGGGTTGGGTGGCGTTGTACGACGCCGGTCCCCTGCACTCAAACCCCATTTTAATGGGGTTTGAGACATCAGTCAGTTTGAAATTATGGTAATAACTCAGACCATAATTTGTGTGTCGTCGGCGTATTGGACTACTACTGCGTCTTCGGCAAACTGACTGATGTCGTTAGCGAACAAGCAGTAGAGAAGAGGCCCTAAAGCTGAACCTTGGAAAATACCGATGTTATTGGGCAGCGGGTGGATTTTTTGACACCACCCAGTTATCAGTGAGGCTGACACTCTGGGTTGGTTTCTCAGGTATGCCGAGAACCAAGATGTGTCGATTCCGTGAGCCTGTAATTTAGTAAGGAGCCTTGAGTGGTCGATCACATCGAAACATTTGGTCAAGTCCAGCAGGCAGAGAAGGGATACTTCTCCATGGTCGAAGGCGGATAGGATATGGTCGGATATGGAAGTCAGAGCGGTTTCCGTGGAGTGACGGGGGCGAAAATCGTGCTGGTTAGGAGAAAGGAGGTGAATTTCGTAGAGGTAATTGTGAAGCTGCTGGTGGACAGCTCTCTACAATTTTGGCAATGACAGGGACGATGGAGATAGGACGGAAGCTGGATGGGTCAGAGGGATCACCGGATTTAAGGATAGGGTGTACCAGGGAGTGTTTCCAGGATTGAGGGACGTCGGATTGGGTAATGCTGGAATTGACCAAATGCAATAACACCTCTCCGATCGAGTCAAGACACATGCGAAACATGTGGATACTGATGCCGTCGTCACCGCAGGGCGACGAGTCATTCATCCCTAAGACGATGGCCCGCAGCTCCGCCAGTGACAGCGGTATCAGCTCGAGCGCGCAGGCACCGACACGCGGCAGGCGACACGCCACCTCCGACACATCACCCAACCCGGCGAGCTCGCCAGCCACGCGCGGTCCAACGCTGACAAAATACTGGTTCAGTTGGTCGACTGAAGCGCCAGGCTTCTCACGAGAGGATCGCTTGCCGGCAACAAAAGGTCTTATAAGTTGCCACATTGACTTTCGCCCGTTTTCGCGGATGCGTCGCTCGACATCGTCACGACTGTCGCGCCGAATGGCGGAACGCACTGCCCGATTCACGCCACGGTACTCGGTGGACCAGTGTCCGAACTCTGCCAGCGCCCCACGACGGCGACACATCAAAGCTTTAGTGGCGTCTGACACTGTGGGGGCGCTGGGGTTCCGGATTCGAACAGTCCTGACGGGAGCATGGGCGTCTATCACAGGTAAAAAGATGGCAACAAAACTATCCCACTTTCGCGTGACCGTGGGGGCACTAAAAACGGCCCTCCAATCGGCCCGTGCGAGATCGACCTGTAAAAGATCGGGATCAATACGACGGAGGCAGCGCGTGCGCACTTGGGTGCACGGAGGCTTAAAACGAGGCATGTCAACAGATGCACGAACAAACCCGGAATATGGCTTTAGGCCGCTCCGGGGAAAAAAAATGAACAAACTTGTGGATGCTAAAATGGCAAACCTTTGTAAAACACGACTTGACAGCATCGCGACAGTTAGTGATCAAAACATCGAGTGATGAGCCGGAGAGGTAGGTAGATGACGTCACACATTGAGCCAGTGAATGGTCGGAGATAAAATTACACAAGGCACGTTTATAGCGGGGTCTGAGCCGGGTTTCAGCCAGCAACAATTTAAATCACCGCAAATAAACACTTTTGATCTAGGATAATGAACAGTAACGTGCTGAAATTGTGCCTCTAGATCAGCAAAGTCAGCGCTCAAATCGGCGATGGTTCTTCTTGGCGGGCGATTCACAGTGCACAGCATGAACAGACGTTTCCGTTCCGGCTTAACCAAGGTCCAGAGCGACTCCAGCTTGCTTCCCGGATGGGCAGCCGTGGGCATCTTGATGGGAGACGTGCTAATGCCGTCCCGGGCTGCCAGCGCCACCCCGCCGTATCCTCTGTTGTCGGGGCGGTCTGCTCGGTGAAGCTGGCACCCAGGCAGCACCAGCAGTCGGTTCGGTGTGGACGTCCTCAACCAGGTCTCTGTGAGGCACATACGGTCATACTTGCCTAGATGCAGCTGGTCGGCAAGCTCCAGCAGCTTAGGTTTGATGTTCTGGACGTTGAGCACGCCGATGATTAGGATCGCACCAGCAGTGGGCCGGTGGTGCTCCTCCCGGTGCCGGGCACCTTTGCTCCCCCGTTTCCTGGCGCTGGTGGCGCGCCTGCCTCGCCTGGTTCGGCGCCAGCGACCGCCGGAGTCAGCTGATCGGTCGCCCGGCAGCGCTGACCCAGCGCCGGCGGGTACAGGCCGGCCCGGCGGGTCACAGCTGACCGTTTCAAGGTCACCCGGACCAGGGGCGGCTGCGCGCCGGGCGTGTCGGGGCGGCCGAACAGCAGGGCCAGCACCAGCGACTAGCACCAGGGCTTGCACCACGACGAGCAGTACCACGAGCCGGAGCAAGGCCACCACGGAGCAAGCACGATGCACGCATGCTTACGTTGTTATATATTTAGTCAGAACTTTGTGTTTCTATAGGTTTCTGGGATGAGAGACATTCGTTAAGGAAAACTTATGGAGTAGTTCTTGACCCCTACTGTCCGATCGCCCAGTTTCTCTTCACCGGCAAAATTTAGTGTCGGAAGCATGAATTGTCTTCGCGCGGTCTTCCAATCCACTGCCCTCAACTGATCACGGCCACTGCCACATACTGTGTGACACACCACTCACCAGTCAAAAGCAAACAGCACGAGTCGGGACTCGGGGGCACGGACTCGGACTCACGAGTCGGGACTCGGGGGCGCGGACTCGGACTCACGAGTCGGGACTCGGGGGCGCGGACTCGGACTCACGAGTCGGGACTCGGGGGCGCGGACTCGGACTCACGAGTCGGGACTCGGGGGCACGGACTCGGACTCACGAGTCGGGACTCGGGGGCGCGGACTCGGACTCACGAGTCGGGACTCGGGGGCACGGACTCGGACTCACGAGTCGGGACTCGGGGGCGCGGACTCGGACTCACCAGTCGGGACTCGGGGGCACGGACTCGGACTCACGAGTCGGGACTCGGGGGCGCGGACTCGGACTCACCAGTCGGGACTCGGGGGCACGGACTCGGACTCACGAGTCGGGACTCGGGGGCGCGGACTCGGACTCACCAGTCGGGACTCGGGGGCACGGACTCGGACTCACGAGTCGGGACTCGGGGGCGCGGACTCGGACTCACCAGTCGGGACTCGGGGGCACGGACTCGGACTCACGAGTCGGGACTCGGGGGCGCGGACTCGGACTCACCAGTCGGGACTCGGGGGCACGGACTCGGACTCACGAGTCGGGACTCGGGGGCGCGGACTCGGACTCACCAGTCGGGACTCGGGGGCGCGAACGCTTACCTACTCACACATCCCATCTTGCCAGGTGGGAAGGTGCGAGGTGGCGCGCCTACCAAACTGAGCTACAGCTGAACTACCAACTGAGCTTGGACATCTTCGGACTTTTCATTTCCAACCTTGGTAATTACTCAAGTAAACATTAGCAGTGAAGGCAGGGCTCCGCCACCGGGGTGACAGGGGGGGGGGGGACATGTCCCCTCCAAACATTTTTGAAGGGGAGACGTCGGGTGGGACGGGGCGGGGGGATGTCGGGTGGCGTGGAGCGGGGTGACGTCGGGTGGCGTGGGACGGGGCGGGGGGACGTCGGGTGGGTGGGGTGGGGAGATGTCGGGTGGGTGGGGCGGGGAGACGTCGGGTGGGTGGGGCGGGGAGACGTCGGGTGGGGTGGGACGGGGAGACGTCGGGTGGGTGGGACGGGGAGACGTCGGGTGGGTGGGGCGGGGAGACGTCGGGTGGGGTGGGACGGGGAGACGTCGGGTGGCCTGTGACGGGGAGACGTCGGTTGGGTGGGGCGGGGAGGGGAGACGTCGGGTGGGGTGGGACGGGGAGACGTCGGGTGGGTGGGACGGGGGGACGTCGGGTGGGGTGGGGCGGGGGGACGTCGTGTGGGGTGGGGCGGGGGGACGTCGGGTGGCGTGGAGCGGGGTGACGTCGGGTGGCGTGGAGCGGGGGGACGTCGGGTGGGGTGAGAAAGGGAGGGGAGACGTCGGGTGGGGTGGGGAAAGGGAGACGTCGGGTGGGATGGGGTAGGGCGGGGGGACGTCGGGTGGGGTGGGACGGGGAGACGTCGGGTGGGGTGGGCGGGGAGACGTCGGGTGGGTGGGACGGGGAGACGTCGGGTGGGTGGGGCGGGGGACGTCGGGTGGGGTGGGACGGGGAGGGGAGACGTCGGGTGGGGTGGGACGGGGATAGGTCGGGTGGGTGGGGCGGGGGGGACGTCGGGTGGGGTGGGAATGGGAGGGGGAGACGCGCAGTCTCCGTTACAGACAGCCGACAGCTGATCTAATCTACCATCTCGGCTATTGTATCGTGTCTACCAGTGTGTATTGTATGCTCCCCAGATACAGCTGTGCAGACCCTTGTCCGTCCCACGGTCTCCCGCAACACAAACGCCACTGTCGTCCATAGCCTACTGGCCTACCAGCCAAAAACGCCACTGTCGTCGATAGCATACTGGCCTACCACCTCACAGAGGAATTATGCTGAAACCATCCCAACCAATTTGTCCACGATGGAAGTTAAAAAATACGTGGAAGTTAAAAGATACGTGGAAGTTAAAAGATACATGGAAGTTAAAAGATACGTGGAAGTTAAAAGATACGTGGAAGTTAAAAGATACGTGGAAGTTAAAAGATATATGGAAGTTAAAAGATACGTGGAAGTTAAAAGATACGCTTCCAGGACCAGGTCCAGTGACATTTCAACACTTAAAGGAAATAGTTCACCTTCAACATGGGTTTTGAACTGAAATAGCAGTTTTGTAGCCCGTGTTGAGAAATCCTTATCTGGAACTTTTATTGGCTGAAAAGATTCTCCAGCCGAAGATATTTGACTTTTGGCGAAGGAATACGGCGCATATATGATGTACCGTACCGTCTGAAAGTGCCAGCACTGCCATGGCGCGAGGGAGCGCTGGTCTGAGCATGCCATGGAGTGAGCATGCTCCATGCGCAGCGAGGGAGGGCAAGGGGCGACCCCCCCCCCCCCCCCATCATGGGTCACAGGGAGCCCCGCCGAGATTGGCCCAGATACCATTTGCATTAGATAAATGGCTTTCAAAAGTCACAGAGGAGCCCTCAAACCAGGCAAGGGTCACACTGGTGCATGTCAAGGGGCCTCAGAGACACTGAAGGGCTTTCGAAGCCGGCCCAGGGAGCCTCTTGGGCATGTCCAAGCAGAGGCGGAACTTTTTGTTTTTCGTTGGGGTTGTAATTGAGTCGGCGACCGGGGGGGAGGGGGGGGGGGGGGGGGTAGTAAAAGCGACTAATGATAAAAACGAAGTATGTGCAAAATTTAAGTTTAACACCTTAGAATGAACATAGGTTGTATTACCTCATTACTGACGCATTTTAGCAACAGCAAGGTGTGCAATCTTTAACAAATGAAAGTATCATGTTAGGTCAAAGTAGGCAAAGACTACCTCATGGTAGCTCACACACCAATAATCAGCTAATATCAATATTAAGGTTGTACATAAATGGTGTGATTCAGCAACTAGCCATTTCTTGCAAGAAAGGCACCTCCTGGTGATGCCAATGGTCCAGGTCCGGTCCTTTTATATATTACAGTGAGATATAAACATACATATAACATTTTTGATATTTCCCACAACTCACAAGGCCATGGGTGGATAATTGTTTTCAAAGTTGCCCCGGCCGAGGACAGGGGCGCAACCAAGGGGCCCTAGGGGGCACGTGGCGGTGGATGTCCGTGAAGTAGGTGACGGAATCGGATTCGAATTCAGCGTCGAGTAGCGATTTGCTTCAAAATGTGGGAACAGTTCAATTGGGGCACGCTGATCACGCAAATGACATTCATTTTGACATTTAAGGTCATCTTCAAAATCATCTTCAAGGTCAAAGGACTCAAAACGACACGAAGTTATTGTCCGATCGCAAAACAAAATAATGGTATCATTCTTTTCCTCGGGTCAATATCTAGGCGCAGCTTTCGAAACCTCACTGGAGGCAAATGACCTTGACCCTCATTTTCAGGGTCAAAGGACAAATAACCCGAAGTTATTGTCCGATCGCCAAAGTAATGGTCTCATTCGATTCCTCGGGTTAATATCTAGCCACAGCCTTCGCAAACTCACTCGTGGCAAATGACATTGACCCCCATTTTCAAGGTCATAGGACGGGGCGACTCAAAACGACCCGAAGTTAGAAGCCGATTACCAAAATAATGGTCTGATTCGATTCCTCGGGTCAGTATCTGCCGTAACCTTTGCAACCTCACTCGTGGAAAATGACATTGACCCTCAATTTCAAGGTCAAAGGACTCAAAACGACCCGAAGTTATCATCCAATCGCCATTGATCTTGAAATTGAGGGACAATGTCATTTGCTACGGGTGAGGTTGCGAAGGCTACGGCTATATATACTGACCCGAGGAATCGAATGAGACCATTATTTTGGCGATCGGACAATAACTTCGGTTAAGATTACCGTGAATGTCAAAATGAATGCCATTTTCGTGATCAGCGTGCCCCAATTGACCTGTCACCACATTTTGAAGCGAATCGCTACTCGACGCTGAATTCGAATCCGAATCCGTCGCTAACTTCATGGACATGCGGGGCGAATCACGATTGAGGGCGCCTCTCCTGGGCGTCTGGACACCGAAGGTGCCACTCTCGAGTGCAGGTGGCGCCCCTTGAGTCGTGAGAGCCGGCGGCACCCCTTTAGATCGGACAATATGCCTCCTTTAGACCGGAGATAACGACCCCAACTGTGCCTCCCCCGAAAATATAAGTTTTCTGACCTGCCCGAGGTGTTCACTAAGACAAAGTTGGCAAGGCTCAGCCTCCTTTTACTACCCCCCCCCCTAACCCCCCCCCCCCCATTTCGAAAGCGCACCAAAAGCGCAATTTTACCCATATTTTTCACAGATAGTCGTGCCAAGTATGCATTTTTATGCTGGGATTATATTTGCGTTTCTGTATTCTTTTTAAATAATAACTAAGGTCTTGCAAACAAAGGTCTCTCAAAAGTGGCCGCCCCGGCCCCGCCGGGGCAACTTTGAAGTTGCCCCGGCCGCAGCCGGGGTTGCCCTATAGGATTATCCACCCATGCACAAGGCAAACAAATTAGGCGAGAACCAAACAGATTATTTTAGTAAGGCAATACATTAATCCCATCACCGAAATGACTAACTTTATCACCGTAAATGACTTAAAATTACTGAAACGTCACACATATTGAGGATTTCGGGCTTCGGCCGATGGACTTCTTTAAAAATATGTAAACTGGCTCCAAGGGTTAGGTTAGGTGAGGTGAGGTGAGGTGAGGTGAGGTGAGGTGAGGTGAGGTGAGGTGAGGTGAGGTGAGGTGAGGTGAGGTGAGGTGAGGTGAGGTGAGGTGAGGTGAGGTTAGGTGACGGGAGGTGAGGTTAGGTAAGGTTAGGATAAAAGCTTGAGAAATAAATGGCGATGCTTCAACATGGAAGTCAATGAGAAAGTGGTAATTTCGGTGATGGATTAACCTTCGCCCTACGGGAGCTTTTTTCACCTTCACCCTACGGGGGGCTGACAGGCCCCCCTGTTAACTTCCAAACTAAGCAACTTAGAGCGATGCAGTAAGAACCAGCATGTTGCCTGTCATGAGAGGAATCTAACAGTATGCGATTTTCAGGTTTCAGGTCAACGGGTGACCTTCCAAGTCAAGTGAATGACCTCGGATTTACCACGTCCAGAACAGAGATTTACCTCAAAATGAGAAATTGATAAATGTAAATAAAAAGGCATGTTCCTAGACCAGTTGTGGCTCAAAAATACAGAAAAGGTAATTATTTGTTCGTATCTTGTCAAAAAAAGTATAAAAAAGTTATTAAAAAAAATGACGTCATCAGTTTCGTACACTTAGAGAGCCATCACTTCGTCAAAAATGAAGATATTACTTTGAAATTTGGTATGAGTATTGTGCATACTCAGTACTCTCACATATATTCCGGTTTTTCTAATATCTTTGAAAGTTTGATTTTGTGGGGATTTTTTTTTTTTACATTTTAGGAGGTCAAAACCCCAAAATTTTGCAAATCCGAGATCGCCATTTTAAAGAGAATGCCATTTTGTATCTTTGGTGAATTGCGTTTGCAATTTGTTTCAAAACTCTGTTTTCTACGATTTTGTAAATATTTCTCATTTTTTACCAACATGACGTCATCCAAACATGATTATCTCCCAAACTACTCAACCAATTTCAATTAAAGTTTTACAGCCTACGTATAATTGTTGTAAACTCAACTACTAAACATTTCAGCAAGATGCATTGCATGTGTAAAAAGTTATTCAAGAAAAACCTCAGGAGGGGGGGGGGGGGCCTGTCAGGCCCCCCGTAGGGCGAGGGTTAATACCCTGCCTTTTAGGAATAATAAAAGACGTACGTAAAATTAGCAGCTGATTTATATTGCCCAATCTATAATTTTGAGGCCCGTCGCATTAGAATTGCATGAAACTTGACAGATAGGTTCTCCTTGCCACGCTGAACACGAAAAACGTAAAATTATCCTGGAACACGGGCTACTTTTAAAGTTATAACGTTTTAAGTTTTGAATGTCTGTCAGTTGAACATCTGGCTAACTTGACGCGGAAAGCTTCCAATTCCTGCGCATTCGTTTCAAAATAAAGGAAGACAGACATTCAAAACTTAAAAAATGTATGAAAGTAGCCCGTGTTCCAGGCTGATCTTACGTTTTTCGTGTTCAGCGTGGCAAGGAGGGCCTACCTGCCAAGTTTCAGGCGATTCTGAGGCGACGGGACTCAAAACTGTAGATCTCTAAACCGGTATAACTCTGAAAGTAGCCCGCGTTCCAGACTAATTTTACGTTTTTCGTGTTCAGCGTGGCAAGTAGGACGTACCTGCCAAGTTTCAGGAATTTATGAGGCTACGTGCCTCAAAATTGTAGATTGCCCAATTTTCACCTTCGCAATATCTACTGGGCAATATCAAATATCACTACTGGGCAATATCAATCTACTGCTAATTTGACGCAGATTAATAAAAGAGACAAACATGACGCAGCTTTGTCAAATATGTACATTTATTTTGCCCTTAGCAGCCCATAGAGCCGCTAGGTATAGGCTGGTATATGGCTATTGCTTTCAATATTTACGCTGTTTTCACATGCGTTTTTGTTTGATTGATGTTGGATTAGGATATTCTCTTTTAAAATGACTTTTACTGATGTGGCCCTCTACTTTTCAACACCATGACCAGGTATATCTTGTGAAAATAATGTTTGTCTGGCTAAAAATTGAAGGTTGTGGTAGTCCTAAATTTAAACTCATTTGATTTGGGTCTATGATTATTTGTGGTCTTTTTCCAGCTCAGGATGATTGGTATGCCTTCACGTCTTTCACACACCAAAATATTTATAATATTGTTCAAGTTCTTCATTAAGTGTCAATTTCACCAACATATTTTAGCTCAAAATGTAATATAACTTTTGCCGACCGCGTAAGGGTGCATTCTAATGTTAAATGTGTGACCTATCCAGAACTAAGCCCAGTGTAAAATATGCTACACTCAATCTTGTTTTGCTCAGGTGTTAACACCTATAGATTGTTTATGTTAACACCTATAGATTGCCATTTTGTGGGTGTCTGAAGAAATTGACAAAAATGTTACCCGTTTGTCAGTAAGTAGTGTTGTTCTATAGTGTTTATGACTCAACTGAATATGACCCTACACCCCTGGGTACCTACATAGTCTTTCTCAGTAATTTTGGGATAACATGTTGTACTACCTATTGTTGGATTTTAAATGTTATTTTATGACAAACTTTACTAACATTTTAAAATTTGTCCTTTTCTGTGTTCATATATTTATTAATTGTTTTGCTATGATTGTTATTGACAAATCCTTTGGTTTTGCGTACCGTTTACACTTTACAGTATGTATTTACTTGGGTAGGCATTCACTGGCTATGTTAGGGTTGTAATATTCATGATTGGGGTTGTAGTTTTTGAGGATGCGGTTGTAGCTACAACTCAAAAGTATATAAAGTTCCGCATGTGTGTCCAAGGGCCCATTGAGCCCACCGAGGGGCCCAACAAAACTGTCCAGGGGCCTCTCGAACATGTCCAGGGGCTCATTGAGCCCACTTAAGGGCACACAAACATTCCCTGGGACCTTTCGAGCATGCCCTGGTGCCATTGAGCCCACTCAGGGGTCCCAAAAACCTGCCCAGGGGCCTTTAGAGCATGCCCACTTGTCCAAGGGCCAATTGAGTCCACCCACGGCCCAACAAACCTGCCCAGTGGCCTCTGGAGTATGTCCAGGGGCCCATTGCGTATGTTCAGGGGCCTCTCGAGTCTGGCCAGGGGCCCATTATAGTCTATTTTGGGGCCTCTTGAACCTGCCCAGGAACCCATTATAGTTTTCCCAGAGGCCCATCGAGTCTTTTCAAGGGCCTCTTGAACCTGCCTATTGGCCATTATAGTCTGTTCAGGGGCCTCTCGAGCTTTCCCCATGGTCCATTGATCCAGACGGCCATTGAGTCTGTGAACGGGGCCCTCGAGCCTGCCCAGGGGTTGCTAGCCGTCGCCTCGAGCGCCTGCTATAGCTAGAGCGCCTGCTAGCCGTGGTCGGCGCGGTCATAATGAGCGGTAATGTGCTGTACTCTGACCCACCTGGTGCAATGTTTTCTTGGGTTTAAAAATAGTAATTGTATAAGTCCGATGCGTTTTCGAATTCGGGGTGGGGGGGGGGGGGTGGGGGGGGGGGGGGTGTGATGGTAGTACAAAACAATTGAACCATTTTCCTCTCATGAGATCAAGGACGTGGGAACCGTGGGGGCAATGGGGGCAACTCGCCCCTCCCCCCAACTTTGAAGCTGGGGGGGGGGGGGGGGGGGGGGCGATGCCCCCCCTAACACCTTTTACACGTTCACTCGACTCTGTATAAGCACAAGAGCATTGCCACTGGAGTTTCAGCGGCGGCGCGCAGCGCCGCGAAATTTGGCACAGCTGTTGGGGCATCAATTACCCACACGTTGTGATTTTTTTTTTTTACCTCGGTCATCTCAGGTCAGGTCACCAGGTCAAGTCAAGTGACTCCACCTCCAAAAAGTGTGCGGTCGTGCCATAGACAAAATGATTGATCAAACGGTTTGAAACTCACGTGATGTCATCAGCTGAAAAGTAACTACAATTCGTGTATCTTGATTTTTATTTTATATCGGTGACCTAAGGTCAGGTCTATTTCGTGACCTCCCAATTATAAGTAAATGTGGAAAATTAAAAAACACGTATACATCCATAGGAAATGGATAAATTTCACCAATTTTCACCAGATCCACCCACTGGTGGACCCATAACGGTGGTTGGGGGGGGGGGGGGGGGGGGGCACGGGTGGTTTAGAGGGCCAAAACCCGAAAAGTCTTACACAATTCTGAAAAGTCATCGGATTTCGCTTGCTTATATGCATTGATAGTTGATTTAAGACAAACTTTCATTGGTAAAAGTTGCTTAGATTTTCTTCTATATCAGGAAATGTGTCAATTTTGCGCCGATTTCAGGCGGTTTGGGGGGGGGGGCATGGCTGCTTTGCCCCCCCCCCCTCCTTGCACCCACCAGTGGATCCACCACTCTAGTCCCAAATGTAAAGCTATATGACACATTTCTGTTCTTTTACCTCTACGAGGTCAACTCATGTGACCGCCCAGGTCACGAATGATTTAGATAAATGGGGTTTTCACCATTGTATTCGGCTTGTCGAGACAAATCAATTAATGTAAGAGTTGACCTTGACCTGACCTTGACCTGACCTCAGGTCAGGCCATTTTTTGAATATGACCTAACTAGGTCACCTAATATATCATTCGATGCGTCTCGACGAGGCAAACACAATGGTGAAATATTTTTTTACCTTATCGTGCTTCTATAGATCTAAGGTGGCGAAAACTCTGTGTGAGGTTAATCAGGATGATGAGAATTAAAATAACCGGTAACCTTATAATAAGTAAGTAAATAAATAAATTAAGGCCGAAATTATGTTCTTGGATATTTCGCTATTGAAGCTTCGTCAGCAATCAATCCAATCAATCAATCAATCAATTTGCTGACGAAGCTTCAATATCGAAATATCCAAGAATACAATTTCGGCCTTAATTTATTTATTTACTTACTTATTATGAGATTGAGGTTACCGTTTTTTTAATTCTCATTATCGTGCTTCTGTCAAAAGTTATTCCTTAAAACCAATTCGTCATTTTTTTTAAAGAATGTTTCCTATTCAATGGCTTCTGATGACCTAACTAATGACCTTAGGTCAAATCTGATGCACCTTAGTTACAGCAAATTGAATTACCTTTCGGACACTGTTTTCCGCGCGTCGCTAGCTCTTTTATTATCGAGATATAGACGGTTGTATCAAGGACACTCATATATAGCCGAAATTTGACCTCTGGTGACCTCAATATTGACTTGACTTAAACGTGACCTAAATATTTTCGATAGAGATTGTCTCAAGCTATCTAACACAGTCTTCCGCTTGTCGCTACGTTGCGTGTTTTTTTTTAAAGATCTTAGGAGGAAGCGGGCGGAAATCACCCCCCCCCCCCCTGCAGTTCGTGGTTGACATGAACCACCGGCAGTGCGTGCGTTAATGAACCTTAACCTTCGCCCTACGGGAGCTTTTTTCACCTTCGCCCTACTATTAGTATTAAAACGACCCCCTGTTAACTTCCAAACCCATCAACATAGAGCAACGCGGTAAGAACCAACATGTTGCCCGTCATGTTTGGAATCTAACGGTAAGTAAATTTTAGGTTTCGGGTCAACGAGTGACCTTCCAGGTCAAGTGAATGACCTCGATCGACCACGTCCAGAACAGCGATTGACCCAGCGATTGACCTCCTTCTTAAGCTCTGTCAGAAAACCTAAAAATGAGAAATTGATAAATGTAAATAAAAAGGTAAGTTCCACGACCAGTTTTGCCTCAGAAATACAGAAAAGGTAATTTTTTATTCGTATCTGGCCAAAAAAAGTCCAAAAAGTTATTAAAAAAATGACGTCATGAATTTCTTACACATAGGGAGTCATCACTCAGTCAAAAATAGAGATATGTCTTTGAAATTTGGTTTGAGTATTGTCAATACTCAGTTCTCGCACATATATTCCGTTTTTTAATATCTTTGAAAATTTTGATTTTGTGGTGATTTTTCCCCAAAAACAACTTTTTGTTCATTTTGGGCGTCAAAAACCCCAAATTTTTAAAATCCGAGATTGCCATTTTAAAGAAAATGACATTTCATATCCTTGTTAAATTGCGCTTGCAATTTGCTTGGAAACTCTGTTTTCTACGATTTGTCAAACATTTATGTTTTTTTTCTCACCAACATGACGTCATCAAAACATCGTTTTAGGACCCCCCGTAGGGCGAGGGTTAATTCGGCAACAGTTAAAGTTAACAAGCAAAATAGCTAACCAACTAACTTACTAACTTATATATAAGAAGATAACAAATTTCTTTGAAAAATGCGTGTGCTCTAATGCATTGGTTTGCCAGCGTTTGCTTGCGTACGACCGTATAACGATACATTCATAAAAATGTACCCGACACATTGACCATAACACCGTAAAACATGGCACAGAATAACTCGGTTGATTTTTGAAGCCAAGTATGGTACTCGTACCAAATGTATGCTAAATGCATGATTTTACCATGGTCAATTTGGTGCGAGCCCGGCACATCACCTAACCAGCTACCTCAGGTTCGGGAGTAAGTCGAGCGCGCCGGCTCTGGATTCAGGCACGGTGAAAGCTCCAATTCCGCTTCTCCGACTTTGTGTGACCCTAGTACCAGTGTCGCTCCTTCTTCATGTTTACCAGCTATTCTCTAGTTTTGTTTTGCTTGTTAGGTGACCCATTTCCTTATATGATATTGATACCCATTGGCTTAAATAGATGACATACTTTTGGCAATAAGCAGCATTGGGTATGGAAAAGAGCGGTACACGTTGCTTCTGTTCAGTATTAATTTGTGCCGTAGTATTGCCAAAAAGTTCGCCCCCCCCCCCAACTTCAAAGTAGTTCCCACGCCCCTGCAGGAGAGTGTGTGCTGCAATATTTGTCAGCCAGGGGCGTCGCCGACAGGAGGGTCGGGTGAGGGGGGGGGGTCTAGGCAAACTCCCCCAATTTTTAGAAGGCGGGGGAGGGTCGACTCCCCCCCACACACACTTTTTGCGGGAAAAATTAACAATTTATCGTAAAAAATTGCATTTGCATTGGAGTCAAAATCCAGCTAGCAAAATCTGTCAAAAACTGGAAAAATTTAGCGCCGCTTCGCGGCATGACACAAGTTTCGCAATTGCTTATGCAAATTTGGAAAATGGGGAAAATAATTTCATTAAGTGTCTGGCAGAGGCTCTCCTTGGCGGTAATTGCTGGCCCCAGGGCCCATTCCCTTCATAAAATATTCACTTTAAAGTTTCAAGCAGGCTACATGTTTAGCTAGTTTGCCGAGTTCCGAAAAAGGCGACGCGAACGCAAAGACGAGGAGATCGGCACCCGGAAGCTGCTCCAGCGCTGCACAATTTGCTGGACCGAAGAGCTAATAGTGGAAACAGGCCAGGACCATCTCCCCAAGCCAGGACCATCTCCCCAATATTGGAACCAGACCTCACGGTCTGGTTTCAATATTAACATTTCGTTTTCCAGGACCGAAAATTAACATTTTCACGCCGCGAAAGGCCCACCGCCCATATTTCTGGGTTTTATCAGGCAAAACCGTATCAATTTTCGCGCCGCTTCGCGGCGCCAACTAACAGGTACATACATATCTACTATAACATGCAAATCCACGTAACAAAAAATGCTGCAAAGGCTTAAATACACGTATCAAAATGGAGGTACATTTTTTTTCGTCATTTCAGCCACCCCCACACTCAAAAACTGACCCCCACCTGTAGTCAGCTAAGATAGGGTTTCTCTCCTGTACGTAACAATACAAATTAGTAATGCGCTCGGTACAATGTCTACTGAGGGTCCTGGTCCAATCCAGCTCATCAAAAGAAGACGAAGAAAAATTGTTAAAAGGGGGCCTTACAAAATAAAGCGGCCGAAATCCGTAGAGTTTTTCATATCCAGGGGTATTTTTTGGGGTGGGGGCCTCTCCCAGGGGCTTGCCCCCCTTCTGAAGGTCTGGCTGCGCCCCTGCGTGGCACGCGCAAACGTCGAAATTAACCCAAATCATTTTTGATCAAAAATGGCATTATTAATCTAAGCATTCGTTTTTGTATACGCTGAAGCATGCTCAGGACGCTCAGGACGTACTCCCTTTTGGCGGATTCGAGAAAGTAGATCATGAACAATTTAATCAAACTTAATTGTTATGTTGGCATGCATGGAGGCCTGGCAATTGTTATGGAGGACTAAAAGGACTAAAATGACTATGTGTTACTACCACGTGTGCTCCCGTACCGCTTCATATTTCAAAACCTGTTTTAGCTTTACCAGAGCGCGCCCGCTCGGCCATCGCCCAAAAAGGCGTTTTACTGGTAGATATTGTGATAAGTTGCAACATTCCATCCCACCAACCACCATATCACATTTATGGCATTTCACCTGCAAACTATTCTGCACCAAGCTGACGTAGAAGATCATATTGCAGTGTCTGAATCATCAAGTCGTAGGCCGTAGGGCATACCTTTGACACCTCTTGATACCCTAATATCGCTCAATTTACATCGAGATCCTCTTAGCCTTGTAGTAACGCCTGTCGTGACAAGCAAGTTCCACACTTACTGAGACCTTCAGAGTTCAGAGGTGGGCTTCTTCTTCTTCTTCTTCTTCTTCTTCTTCTTCTTCTTCTTCTTCTTCTTCTTCTTCTTCTTCTTCTTCTTCTTCTTCTTCTTCTTCTTCTTCTTCTTCTTCTTCTTCTTCTTCTTCTTCTTCTTCTTCTTCTTCTTCTTCTTCTTCTTCTTCTTCTTCTTCTTCTTCTTCTTCTTCTTCTTCTTCTTCTTCTTCTTCTTCTTCTTCTTCTTCTTCTTCTTCTTCTTCTTCTTCTTCTTCTTCTTCTTCTTCTTCTTCTTCTTCTTCTTCTTCTTCTTCTTCTTCTTCTTCTTCTTCTTCTTCTTCTTCTTCTTCTTCTTCTTCTTCTTCTTCTTCTTCTTCTTCTTCTTCTTCTTCTTCTTCTTCTTCTTCTTCTTCTTCTTCTTCTTCTTCTTCTTCTTCTTCTTCTTCTTCTTCTTCTTCTTCTTCTTCTTCTTCTTCTTCTTCTTCTTCTTCTTCTTCTTCTTCTTCTCTTCTTCTTCTTCTTCTTCTTCTTCTTCTTCTTCTTCTTCTTCTTCTTCTTCTTCTTCTTCTTCTTCTTCTTCTTCTTCTTCTTCTTCTTCTTCTTCTTCTTCTTCTTCTTCTTCTTCTTCTTCTTCTTCTTCTTCTTCTTCTTCTTCTTCTTCTTCTTCTTCTTCTTCTTCTTCTTCTTCTTCTTCTTCTTCTTCTTCTTCTTCTTCTTCTTCTTCTTCTTCTTCTTCTTCTTCTTCTTCTTCTTCTTCTTCTTCTTCTTCTTCTTCTTCTTCTTCTTCTTCTTCTTCTTCTTCTTCTTCTTCTTCTTCTTCTTCTTCTTCTTCTTCTTCTTCTTCTTCTTCTTCTTCTTCTTCTTCTTCTTCTTCTTCTTCTTCTTCTTCTTCTTCTTCTTCTTCTTCTTCTTCTTCTTCTTCTTCTTCTTCTTCTTCTTCTTCTTCTTCTTCTTCTTCTTCTTCTTCTTCTTCTTCTTCTTCTTCTTCTTCTTCTTCTTCTTCTTCTTCTTCTTCTTCTTCTTCTTCTTCTTCTTCTTCTTCTTCTTCTTCTTCTTCTTCTTCTTCTTCTTCTTCTTCTTCTTCTTCTTCTTCTTCTTCTTCTTCTTCTTCTTCTTCTTCTTCTTCTTCTTCTTCTTCTTCTTCTTCTTCTTCTTCTTCTTCTTCTTCTTCTTCTTCTTCTTCTTCTTCTTCTTCTTCTTCTTCTTCTTCTTCTTCTTCTTCTTCTTCTTCTTCTACTTCGAACGATCATCGTTGGAGTTCGGAGTGGGTTCAGGGCGTAGGTTTCCCCGCATTATCTGGAAAGGCCTGCGAAGAGAGATAAATCCAGTTATCCATTTATCTTTTCTATTATTTGGCAACGTATTGTAGGGTGAATCATTGATATACATATTTATTTCAAATGGATGGCGTGTTGACTCTGTCATGTATTAAGATAGTATAGCTATTTTGGAGTCACTTAATTCTTAAAACGTGTGTATCCTTAAAGGGAGTGTGCCTACTCACATCGCTTAGTTGGGGTTATTGACACTGGTCTATAGAGCACAATTTTCTGAATTGAACCAATACTTCATTTCTCCAGATTCACCCTAGTTGCTGAGATATTCGAAGACTCCAGGAATTTGCTTGGGAGCAAAAAGTTATCGGGTAGACTCCAGAGGGCTTCCGCTACTAGAAGCACTGCAACTATCGATTAAACTGCTAGCATATTGTTAGCGCCGGCCAATAGCAATTCAACAAAACAGCTCGTGCACGCTGATAGCAGCAGCCGAACAGAAACTGGACGGCCATCATGTTTTTCGATGATGGCCGATGGCCATTTTTTTTGAAGATATCAATTTAGAGCTACGAAACTTGCACATAATAAAGTTCACAGTGGCAACAACGTGCTGTGCAAAACTCGTCTTTCTATCTTGCATGATGTGACCGTAATTGTATTGTCTTATGTGCGCCGTTTTACATAACATCACCACAGTGGCGATCGTTTTATAGATATCGAAACAAATATAAACAAAAAACAATATAAGTGGAAATTCAACTAAAGGGGCTCCAGATGTGAATTTCATCATATACAACAATCAAACCAACAGCTACTTACCGTATGAAAAATATTTTTGACATTCCAAAACAGTAGGCACACTCCCTTTAACCCTATTTGTAACAGGCTCCTGGCTACCCCTATTTGTAACAGGGGGGGGGGGGGGCGGATTCCGCCCCCCGGAGATCTCGAGATCTACCCGTCCGATTTTCAAAAATGAAACGGTGTTTGATTCCCCTCAACATGATCTACATTTCTAAATAATAATACAATCTAAATTTTTGATAGGGGGGCAACAGGGGGACAAAAACCACAAATTTTAGTTGTATTTTTGATCCAACATAGCTTTCATGTTTATCGACCGATTTTAACACAATTAACACGAATCGGTAGAGATTGAATTGGAAATTGATATATGACAACGGTGTTTGAAAATTCAAAAATCATAGGCGTGTGCAGGTCACTCAATATGGGGGTGAAGTAAATGCGTAATAAAACCATTTTTTTATGTTTGTTTTAAAATAAATGAAATGGTATGTGATTGTGACATTAGACAAAACAGTTAAAAATCATATTTTTTTTTGCCATAGGCGGTAACAGGTTAGTGAAAAAGGGGGGTGAAATTGGAAAAAATGTTAACCGCAGACAAGTTGCTACCCAGCACTATAAATATGTTACTGATCGTAGATAGTTCCTTTTTGCATGTTGTACTTCATCATAGGCGTATCCAGGATCCAAACTGGGGCGGCTCAATACCTTTTGATAAGTATATTATCCGCTATTATGATACTAACTAGTCAACAGTGACTATTTCACTTACAACTTCAATTAACATTGCTTACCCACCTTTTACCCTGCCTGGACTCGCCTATTATCTTATAATCGTTCGTAGAGTAGCCTGTGGTGCGTGTTTCATCCGAAAACTACAGTATGTTATGTCATTGTACGCCCATGCCTCTTAGTTTCCTTGCAATAATATGACCCCCTTTCTTCCATTCCTGAGCGCGCCCCTGGAAAAAATGACTTTATTCCCTTTTCTGGCCTCATATGTGCATATATCATTATAAGCTAACCGTCTATTGCGCCGTTATCGCTGGCATATCGTCATCACCAAGCCAGTCACCCCCCTTTTCATGTGCCTGAACACGCCCCTGAAACTCTATATGTAATAAATTATGCAAATAATGGAAGCAGAAGCTATCTTTTACATCTTGATAACTATAAATGCCCCTTGCATTGCTCTATTTGCTTCCCGCCAAGCATTGAATACTTCCTGGAAACCCCCCTTTTCAAGCTCCTGTAACCGCCTCTGCCATGGAATTTGTATGATATTTCATTAACATCAACTAATTTTTACTTGTTGCAATCACCGTGAACTGATGTAACTCCTTCATACTTGAGGCAGTTAGGAAGATACCGTGAAGATCGCATTTCCGTATTATCGCCAAATATCGCCTCCGAACCCACCCAAAACTGTACCCTGGAACCGCCTCTGTTCAGGTTAAGAACTCAAAATTTTGACTCCAAATGCGGTATTCAATTATATGAAAAGTCCCAAAATTTCATGGCGCTGCTCCCAGCCGTTCTGGAGATATCTGCGAAAAACATGAGAGGGGGGGGGGGGCGGAATCCGCCCCCCCTGTTACAAATAGGGTTAAAGGTACCCATATATGAAATAAGTTACCACAGACATTTATAGATTTCGTTAGTTCAATAACTGGCATAACATGACATAATAATGGAGAGTCGGTGATAACTTTGTTAACGCGCTAAATTCAACATGCTTCTTTCGACTTCTATGAGTTTCGGTAGATTGACATAAAGAGGACAAATATCAAGAGGACAGATAAGAGACATGAAGAGGACACATATTAAATGTCTGAATTTTCTTACGAAGTTGTTCTTTTAGTTAGTAATACAGCTGTCGATGGTTCACTCAGCAGCCAAAAGAAGTTAAAATATGAATAGCATAATTTTATTTTTTGCAAGTTGAACAGGTGTGAGTGTAATTATGATGTAATTTCGAGGACATTTCGCGGACATTTGTATCACTTGCTCGGTTAATTATTTCTTTTTTATTTGTGCTATTGTTTAACCTGATTTCATTTAACATAACTCACTTTTGCTTATAATAATTTAATTATATTTAGCTCTTAACTCTGATATATTTCAACTTTAATGTGGCATATGAAAAAATACTTTTTTATCAAGCAAAAATCCGAGTTCCTCTGAGCTATAACAAGTAAAGACTTAGAAGAGTTGGTGGTCTAAATTAAGCCTTAGCCACCAAATACATTACGTCTATTTATTTTGCAAACGTCTTGTAAATTAAATCGGACATAAAACGCATGGGAGTTCCATCCGCTGCCGCTTCTAGGACTGGTAGATAATTTTATAATCCTACTGGCCAACGGCGTCCCAATTCACGGACCCCTTATGGCCCCACCAAACACCGTTGGTAAAATGAGAAACTTTGCTACGCAATGACTTAAACTTTTAACCCTATTTGTAACAGGGGGGGGGGGGGGGGGCGGATTCCGCCCGCCCCCCCCCTCCCTCATGTTTTTCGCAGATATCTCCAGAACGGCTGAGAGCTTTTTAAGAGCCCATGAAATTTTGGGACTTTTCCTAGAATTAATTACCGTATTTGGAGTCAAAATCTTGAGTTCTTAACCTGAACAGAGGCGGTTCCAGGGCACGGTTTTGGGAGGGTTGGGCGGCGACATTTGGCGATAATACGGAAATGCGATCTTCACGGTTTCTTCCTAACTGCCTCAAGTATGAGGGAGTTACATCAGTTCACGGTGATTGCAACAAGTGCAATTTGGTTGATGTTAATGAAATATCATAAAAATTGCATGGCAGAGGCGGTTTCAGGAGCTTGAAAAAGGGAAATTTCCAGGAAGTATTCAATGCTTGGCAGGAAGCCAATAGAGTGATGTAAGGAACATTTATAGCTATCAATATGTAAAAGATAGCTTCTCCTTCCATTATTTTCATAATGTATTACATATAGAGTTGCAGGGGCGTGTTCAGGCACATGAAAAGGGGGATGACGGGAATGGTGATGACGATATGCCAGCGATTACGGCACAATAGACGGTTAACTTATAATGATATATGCCCATATGAGGCCAGGAAAGGGAATAAAGCCATTTTTTTTGCAGAGGCGCGCTCAGGAATGGAAGAAAAGGGGTCATATTATTGCAAGGAAGCTAAGATGCAGGGCCTACAATGACATAACATACTGCAGTTTTCGGATGAAACACGCACCACAGAGTACTCTACGAACTATTATGAGATAATAGGCGAGTCCAGGTAGGGTAAGGGGGGGGGTAAGCAATGTGAATTGAAGTTATTAGTGAAATAGTCACTGTTGACTAGTTAGTATCATAATAGCGGATAATATACTTATCAAAAGGTCTTGCACCACCCCATTTTGGATCCTGGATGCGCCTATGATGAAGTACATTATGCAAAAAGGAACTATATACGATCAGTAACTTATTTATAGTGCTGGGTAGCAAGTTGCCTGCGGTTAATATTTTTTCCCTATTTTACCTCCCTTTTTTACTAACCTGGACCGCCTATGGCAAAAAATATTATTTATAACTGTTTTGTCTAACGTCACAATAACATACCATTTGATTTATAAAAAAAGAGTTTTATTCCGCATTTACTTCACCCTCATATTGAGTGACCTGCACACCCCATTGATTTTTGAATTTTCAAAAGTCACCGCGATATATCAATTTCCAGTTCAATCTCTATCGATTCCCATTGGTTGTGTTAAAATCGGTTGATAAACACGACAGCTGTGTTGGATCACATATACCACTACAATTTGTAGTTTTTGCCCCCCTGTTGCCCCCTATAAAACATTTCGATTTATTTTTATTTTTTAGAAATGTAGATCGTGTTTAGGGGAAACCAACGCCGTTTCATTTTTGAAAATCGGTCGGATAGATCTCGAGATCTCCGGGGGGGGGGGGCAGAATCCGCCCCCCTGTTACAAATAGGGGTTGCCAGGAGTCTGTTACCAATAGGGTTAATTCATGCTACTAACGCACAGATGTGGAGGTCCTATCAGAAACTTTCAAGCACCGCGGAACCCAAGACTTTCGATAGCTAAATGCAGATAAATGCCTGCGGTGTTTTCGTTCTCTTCGCATTAATTCAAAGTTGTTTTCAATTGTCGTGCAGAAAACTTCGTCGATTTTTCACCTCTGGTCGCCTCGGCTGTTCTGGTCACGTGAGCCTTAGGTGACGTCACTGGTGCCACCAGCGTTACATTCTTCATAAAGTGCTGTATCGCAGACTGATGCCCCCGGCGGAACATGTGAGGAAGCTGGGCGGAGATATTCCGGTGGCTGATAAGCAATCGCTGCTGGGGCGAAGCAAAAGGGTGCGGGTCTTCTGTACTGGACTGCCAACCTTCTCAACAAGTCTTCTTTAGCTTTATGTCTTACTTGTTGCTTGACATTTTGCAAATATTATTTGCAATATTGCTACCAGAAAGCTGACATGCCCCTCGTCTTTGAAAGCCTCTAGTTATTAATGCAAATCAGAATTAATCATTTATGTCAGCTGTTCCGAAAAAGGAAACTTTGCTGTGGACGTATCCTAATCAGCACCTCCAGATTGGCAACAGCGACAAGTTAGGAGCTTGTTTGTCAAGTTAACACGTTCGCCATACTAACTTCCCTGTAACTTCGTCAACCACTCTCATTTAACTCAAAATCATTGGACTTAAGCATAAAGATAGAACACAACGCATATCATGCCGTTTGGCTGCTCCACAAGATAACCCTGTCTCTCCTTACCTCCCTCTGTCCTCCCTCTTCCAGTTTCTCCCTCTCTTCAGCTCTCCCATTCCTTCTGTATCTTATTCTCTTTCGCTTCTATTCTCTCTGCAATATTTTCCCCCAGCTCCCCTTCCGCCTCTCTCACCACACGATTGTGCTTCCTTCTTTCTTGCTCCTACTCCTCTTCTCTCTCTCTCTCTCTCTCTCTCTCTCTCTCTCTCTCTCTCTCTCTCTCTCTCTCTCTCTCTCTCTTTCTCTCTCTCTTTCTCGCTCTCTCGCTCTCTCGCTCTCTCTCCCTCTCTCCCTCTCTCCCTCTCTCCCTCTCTCCCTCTCTCCCTCTCTCCCCCTCCCTCTCCCTCTCCCTCTCCCTCTCCCTCTCCCTCTCCCTCTCCCTCTCCCTCTCCCTCTCCCTCTCCCTCTCCCTCTCCCGCTCCCTCTCCCTCTCCCTCTCCCTCTCCCTCTCCCCTACTCCGTCCACCCTGACCCGACCACTCCCCTCCCCTACCCACCCAGCCCCACTCCATTCGATTGCCTGGCCGTATGTCGCTGTGTGTTGCCGCCCCGGCCGGCGACCAGCGCCCTGTGTACCTGCTGCCCCGGGCGTCCAGCGGGTAATAACATGGTGTGTTGACCCACCCACTGTCCACAGAGAACAGACCCACAACGCACTCCCGGGAGATTGGCTGCTCGGAACAACATTACCTGGCCATCTCCGGTGGTGCTCAAGGATCCCCGTGGTGCTCTGTGGTGTTTTCTGGTGTTCTCTGGTGCTCAAGATAGTCGCGGGTGCTCGAAGTGTTCTTTGGTGCTTGAGGTGCTCTCTGGTGCTCGATTAAGTCTCGGGTGCTCGAAGTGTTCTTTGGTGTTTGAGGTGCTCTCTGGGACTTGGGGTGCTCTCTGGTTATCGATATAGTCTCGGGTGCTCGAAGTTTTTTTGTGTGATTGAGGTGCTCTCTGGGATTTGAGGTGCTCTCTGGTGCTCGACGTGTTTCCTGATGCCCTATGGAGCTCTCTGGTGCTCTCTAGTGCTCTCCGATACTGTCTGATCTTCGTGCTGCTCTACGATGCCCTCTGGTTCTCTGCGGTGTTCTGGTTCTATCTAGTGCTCTCCGATTCAGTTTGATCCTCGTGCTGCTCTCCGGTGCCCTCTGGAGCTCTGTGGTGTTCTGGTGATCTAGTGCTCTCTAGTGCTCTCCGATTCTGTCTGATCCTCGTGCTGCTCTCCGGTGCCCTCTGGAGCTCTGTGGTGTTCTGGTGCTCTAGTGCTCTCTAGTGCTCTCCGATTCTGTCTGATCTTCGTGCTGCTCTCCAGTGCCCTCTGGAGCTCTGTGGTGTTCTGGTGCTCTAGTGCTCTCTAGTGCTCTCCGATTCTGTCTGATCCTCGTGCTGCTATCCGGTGCCCTCTGGAGCTCTGTGGTGTTCTGGTGCTCTAGTGTTCTCTAGTGCTCTCCGATTCTGTCTGATCCTCGTGCTGCTCTCCGGTGCCCTCTGGAGCTCTGTGGTGCTCTGGTGCTCTAGTGCTCTTTAGTGCTCTCCGATTCTGTCTGATCCTCGTGTTGCTCTCCGGTGCTCTCTTGAGCTCTGTGGGGATGGTGGCGCTCTCTGCTGCCACTCAGTGCAGGTCAGATGCCTGTCGGTTTTAAGTTGGAGGAGCAGCCGTCGGCGTTGACATAATAATATTTGTTTATGTCGTTCAGTCTGTACTTTGGTTGTCAGTTTGATATTTTACGAAAATAAACACATTTGCGCGTGATGGCATACAGAGTCCGAATAAGGTGACCCGTGCTCTGGCTGTGCACAATATCCCAACACGTACACAAATATTGGATGACCTTAGTTCGATGGATTCGGCCCATTACTTCAGCTGTGACTGTCAATATGCAGTGTTAGCTTCCCTCATATATTGCAGCTGACATAATCAAATTATGAATATTCGGCGCTTTGTTGCATGTTGCATGCGACGTGCAATTTATTCGGCATCTGGGGATTGGTGGAAAACCTTTCTTGACAGAGGCGGTTCGCCACATATTTCTATACTCTTCGGTGTTCATGAAATGGTGCAACTACATACACTGAGTGACGTCAGTAGCGCCGTTAGCCTGACCCCAGTTATGATGCAATAGATCGAGGCAGATGGCTTTCCAGTCTGCAAGCCCCAGAATCATGGGTGAAGCTTTTCCAAGAAAATTGATGGGGCAAAATGCCATTTTGTTTGGTTGTTTTGTTACACGCTCGTTCATCCTTCCGTGGTATATATATATATATATATCAACATAGACATTAAGACATAGTTTTGCTAATATACCAGTAAGGCGCCGTAGTTGGCGATGAACGAGCGAGCGCGAACGAAATGTATGGTGAATTTCAACTGGATCGGGCAAGTAGTTTCTGAGATATAAAAAAGGTGAGCACGCGCGCACGTGCAGAGGCACCCCACTCCTGACTTGTGGGAAAGTGGCGGCTGAGAGGTCCCTAACCACACACCAAATTTGAGCACAGTCGGCTCAGCCGTTGCAGAATTCTTGCGAGAGAACACTTTTCAACACCCCTCACGCGGCACGCGCCACGCGCAGTGGTAATCATCCACATGAGTCAACACCGGTCTGCAACAGGGTAGGTTGAATGGGGCTGCTCAGCAAAGAAGTCCGCTTGTCAATCGGACGTTTGGTTGAAGAGATATGAGCTTCTCAAAAGCGTTGCCACGGGTCGGGTTGGGTCGGGCCGGGCCGGACCGGGCCGCTCATATTCAGATTGTTCCCATATACCACGGCAGAACAAGCGAGCGCTTCGCGCTTGCTCGTAACATATTAGCTGCACATACATATATCAATAGGAGACACTATCAAAATATGGTTTCACTTATTGATAATCACCAACACAATCAATCTTCACCCACACGAGGCGTCTGCTTGTCGGTCCGGGATAGTGCAGACTGGGAAGATTCGTTGGGTGCTGGTCGATGGCCGCTGTTGGGTGGGTCAAAGTATCCCAAAAGACTCGAGAAGTTGACTTGTTGTTTTGTTTGGTTGAGTTGAAAATTACCATTTTAACCCTCGTCCGGGTAGGGGGATGCCAACCCCATCGTTTTTTTTTCTGGAATAACTCGCGTAGTGTCCAACTGATTACGACGGAACTTTCAGTACCCTACTTTTGAAAAATTTGACACATACTCAGAAGATTTTGAATTCCTAACCCACATGACCCGTGACCTATGACCTGCTTCTCAAGGTCATGTCAGGCGCAACTGGCGTCCCGCAGTATCAATGCTAGTAACGTGTGCAGTTTCCGAGTGTTTGTTGTTCAGAAGCATATGCACAGGTGTTTCCAGGTGACAGTTGTGGTTTCCACTGAAATTGTGATCTCGAATGACCTTGTCAGAGGTCAACTGAGGTCATTGACCTCCGATGACCTCAGATGACTTTTTTGGGCTTCTGGTGGTTTTTAGGACATTTTGTGACGCTGATATCAAATTTAGTACCCATTAAGCATTATGGTATGCTCAGTCACGATTCTAGCTCGATAAAATTCAATGTATACGCATTTACAAATTTGATGACTTTTGGGTTATTTGGGTTATTAGGTGACCTCATAAGTCACCTAATAACCCAAGACCTTACAATTGGGTATCAACGGCTTCGTCTCGTCACAAGCAACACGCTCGTCTTTGAATCGAAGCTCTAGCTCAATTAGGGGCGAAACGCTAAGGAGGGGGGTCGTACCAACCCCGCTCCCCCCCCCCCCCTCACTCGAACACGTAGTGATTTTGCCCTACCCGGGCGAGGATTAATGCCGGATGACCTCCAAATCTGACAAAAGTTGGTGGGGCAAAACACAAAGTTGGTGGGGCAGTCACCCCACCATTTGAATATGAAACTCCACCCGTGCGGCGAAGTACGCCACTATGGGGTCTTCCTAACAATGCAAACGATATATAATAAAATGTGCTCTACTATCCATAACAATCAACAAGCATGAATAAAATGTGTTCAAATTAGCAGTTAACGTATGCACACAACGACGGCCTAGTTAGTGGCTGAGACCCTCATTATTTTTTAACAATCGTCATAATAGCCGTTTTCACGAAAGATTATTGTGCGAAACTTTTTAAAATGTTTTGAAAAGTTTCGACGATCCATTCCTTAACTACACAACTTTTACATGCTATTTTTGGCTAGAAATGTTCCTCAGAATTGTTTAATGTTGGTAAGAATATAATATGTTGACAAAATTGCGGTTTGGTGGTAATAAACAAGATAAGTATTGATAGGTCAGCTGTGATGTCATCTCCACCGACTGAAACTTTTCGAAACATTCAGAATGATTCAGACAGATTCTGTGGCGTGTGGCGCTATTGGACGCTATAGACTCGCTCCCGCAGCCCAATCCGGCGGCCAGGCTGTGTGGCTTGGCTTTGTCCATGTGCATGCGGCACACGGGTCGGAAGCGGCGGCGAATCGATGCTGGCACATCACTGCGCATGCGCTGACCGACCTGTGATCCATGACGCTGCCAGATGTAGTAACTAGGTATGCTAAACTTAGCGAATGGACTCTAGACGCATATTTTCTTTAAAAACGGCCAATTTTGTATCATAAACTTGTTATGAGCTTAATACATGTTTCCATAACTATTGAATAGTGATAATATAGCCTAAAGCAGTAATGAATTTCTTGGAATGTATAATATACTAAGACTTTTATACCAAAACTTTTAAAAACATTCCAGACCTTTTCAGAATCTTTTCAGCGTATTAATCCTTCGTGAACACGGCTATTGGTTCATTTATTTTCAACATTAGGAGTTGTGTATTGTTTCGTCTCTGGTTGTATATAATACAATGCTTTAGCTTATCAATACAAATAACCACATTTTCCAAAACAATCAATAAACAATCGAAAAAAGTGGCAATGAAATCAGAGATTCATTTATGCACACAACGGCGACCTATTTAGTGTCGGCGATTTGTTTCAGGGACATTGTCCAACGTTGAACAGATTGATACAAAAGTGCCAGCTATGTCGCCTTTCCAATAGTGGAGAGAACACCGATCGTGAACTCCGAAAGAAGCATATGTACTTGCTTTGAATTTTTCCGAACTTCCAACTTTGAATTATACCTAGAAGGGAATAATTTTATTTCATTCTTAAATTTAGATCACATCATTCTTATACCATAACGATAGCCGTATACATTGTTGGTAGAAGGATCAAAAGGTTATTATTTGCCTTTAATAAAATGAAACAAGTAATGTTTGCTGAGTGATTGTGTCAACATTTGTCCCTTTTTGTTGACTTTCCAGAATGGTCGTCTGCACGTACAGCTCGATACGCAACACCTGCTCTAGAAGGATGTTATGTTACACACTACACAGTCATCGTCCAGTTCCTTTGCCATCTATTTCCATACCTCAGGTTTCATCACTACGAAGCTGATACAATAACACGTCATATTTTTAAAAAAAACTTTTTTTTTGCAGGCACCATCACACCACACCAACATCCTGCAAGCAACGCATCAGCAGACCAGACAACCATCTCTCCTGCACTCCTGCAACACTGCACCCGCTCAACAACGAACTTCCTGCAACCATCATGGCGCCGCGGTGGTCACTCATGGTGGTCGCCATCTTGAGTGCGGCCGGCGGGTTGGCATACGACTACTCCAAACAGGAGCTGAACGTAGGTGTTGTGCTACCTCACTCCAACTGGCGAAAACGGCAGTACAAAAGTCGCATCACATGGGAAGTCTCCAACATCAAGAAGACGCGCCCGCCTTTCTCCTTCATGCAGAAGTACCAGCTGACGACGCTGGGTGTCCACATGGACATGCTGAAGCTGTCTGCCAGCCCTACAAGTAAGTCACGGTACATGTTGTAAGGACAGTGATAGGAGAGTAACAATTTGTATCAAGGGATGAAGTTGCATGGTGGTGGCATAGGGGTGAGGGAATAAGTTACACTTCTTTGTAAAACTTACCTTATAATCGACCATAACCTATAGTTTGAAATATGAATAACTTGTTTGCAGTTAAAAACATGCGCCGTGGACCAGCGGTGCACAATGTCCACAATAGACACAAGTTAATGCGGCGCATTGCGCATTAAGTTGGGTCCATCGGTTCTTTATACCTTTACATCATAGTTGTCATGTGAATCCACTTAATTCAGCAGGGCGTGATTGCCTCGATTTCAATAACATCGGCAGTTCTTGACATTCGTTTACTGGACGTTTACTGGACGTCAAACTGATGTTTGCCAGCATCCGTCCTCATAAGTGTCCAATCCCGGCGGGAACTAATAATTCAAATGCGACATTCATATTGGGCTTTGAACCTCCTGGAAAACCTGTCAAGCTCACAATTAGCCAGTGGCAGTTCAACGACTGATACCCGACTGGTAAACAGGATGGTCAAACTGTGCCAACCAAAGGCACATATTGGATTCCGCTTAGCCTCAAGGTCAGTAAGAGATTAAATAGACGAGTCTCACAATAGCTTTCATCGATTAAAAACAACCATGTTGCATTGGTCTTCATATACGAAATAAGTTAAAGAACTCATAAAAAGGCTCTTATGTGTCTGTTCCCGGCTTTTCATATGACACTACCCCGCGCCGTGTCGGGGGGGGGGGGGGGGGGTTGGTCACCCTCCTAAGGTTGTTCGAGGATAGTACAAAAAAAGCGCGGCGCGCAGGACGGCCATATGACCTTGGATTACCTTGACCCGAGGTCAAATTTTTTTGACCTTCAAATGGGTATAATTCGAAGAGCCTTGACGAGACAAACACGATAACGTTAAAATTAGTTCCTTATATTGATTACATACAAAGTTCTTAACGAAAAAAAACTGTTTTTGCCCAAAGTAGCCTGTTTGGCCTTTGATGACCTCTGGAGCCTAAACTACTGACCTGAGCTAAAATTTGAGGGCATCAATGGTGACTTAATTCTTCCAGAGCGTTCTATTGTATGGTGTTTCGTTTGTTCCTAGCTATCATAGTTCTCGATATATTTTGGGGTTTCTGGAGCAAAGTCCTAAAATGGGAAAATCTGACCTTTGATGACCTCTGGGGACCTCAATATTGACCTAAGCCAAAACATGACCGAATCAGTTTCGACATGATTTTTGACGACGAGCTATTGAACGGTGTTTTTGGATTCCGCCTACTCCCCATAGGAGCCAAATTAGAAGGGGAGCATCCCGACAACGACCCCCCCCCCCCCCTCCCCAGCACGGCAAAGGTGGTGCCCAGTACCGGCACGACGCGGGCTACCATTCAGTGACATCAATTTTGTTCTTCAAATTTCAGCATCACATCATTTTGTCTAACGACAAGCCTCGCCCCTTCCAATCTTTGACTTATGACTATGTTACCAAAAACAACGTTCCAACTGTGAGTATGCAAAATCGGGTAAATTTATTTGGTTTCATTCCGACCCTGAATAAAAGATATCGTGTTGTTACAGCTTTCTGGATTACTGAATGGATTTCTAGGAATCTGAATTGATTACGTTAGATAACTTGATATTTTGCAGACTTTGGGCTTAATGAGAAGTTGTTTTCTGGGTCCATAAAGATCAATGCACGATACCGAAGAGTTCACGTGAAGTTCAATCATGTTAATTTTAATTGTATACCCTAGGACAAAATATGATGCCATATAATTTATACTAAATGACAAAATATAACCAGTTAAGTTATTCATAAAACATGTCACAATATTGATTAAAAACGGCGAAGTAAGCCCTCCAGGGTTGTCTTAGCTTTGAGCGCTGAATCATCTGGCGACATCAGGCATCACAGACTTCGCTGAACTATCAACTAAGTTCCACTAGAATGTACCTAACCTTTTGGTCGAGAACTCTTGGAGACACCTGCATTTCGACGGTTGGACCGCACGTATTAGCTTTACTGGTCAGCGGGCGGTGAAACTTGGCGAAACTTTGGCGAAACCTTGGCGAAACTTTGACAGAAAGTTTGCTCATATGATGTCTTTTGCTGCCTCCTATTGCGGTTATTGTGTCTGTTCTTGTACACTGTTTCTTGTGTCTGTTCTTGTGACTGTTTCCATCCCAGCTTGGCGTCCCCTAGTGACGCGGGGTGCCACTGTCCAATAAAAGAGTACAATTGGATACTATTGGATACCATGCCGTGGCGATCTTCGTGTCCCACTCTCCAGCTGTGATCCCTCTGGGCTCCGACAACACCGACCACTGCGTCCCGTCACTGAGCGGCTCCTCCTGTTCAACACCGACCACAGCGTCCCGTCACTGAACGGCTCATCCTGTTCAACACGGGCCACAGCGTCCCGTCACTGAATGGCTCCTGTTCAACACCGACCACAGCGTCCCGTCGCTGAACGGCTCCTGTTCAACACCGACCACAGCGTCCCGTCACTGAGCTGTTCAACACCGACCACAGCGTCCCGTCACTGAGCGGCTCCTGTTCAACACCGACCACAGCGTCCCGTCACTGAACGGCTCATCCTGTTCAACACGGGCCACAGTGTCCCGTCACTGAATGGCTCCTGTTCAACACCGACCACAGCGTCCCGTCACTGAGCTGTTCAACACCGACCACAGCGTCCCGTCACTGAGCGGCTCCTGTTCAACACCGACCACCACAGCGTCCCGTCACTGAGCGGCTCCTGTTCAACACCGACCACAGCGTCTCGTCACTGAATGGCCCCTGTTCAACACCGACCACAGCGTCCCGTCACTGAACGGCTCCTGTTCAACACCGACCACAGCGTCCCGTCACTGAGCGGCTCCTGTTCAGCACCGACCACAGCGTCCCGTCACTGAGCGGCTCCTGTTCAACACCGACCACAGCGTCCCGTCACTGAATGGCTCCTGTTCAACACCGACCACAGCGTCCCGTCACTGAACGGCTCCTGTTCAACACCGACCACAACGTCCCGTCACTGAGCGGCTCCTGTTCAACACCGACCACCACAGCGTCCCGTCACTGAGCGGCTCCTACTGTTCAACACCGACCACCACAGCGTCCCGTCACTGAGCGGCTCCTGTTTAGCACCGGCAACAGCGTCCCGTCACTGAACGGCTCCTGTTCAACACCGACCACAGCGTCCCGTCACTGAACGGCTCCTGTTCAGCACCGACCCCAGCGTCCCGTCACTGAGCGGCTCCTGTTCAACACCGACCACAGCGTCCCGTCACTGAACGGCTCCTTCTGTTCAACACCGACCACAGCGTCCCGTCACTGAGCGGCTCCTGTTCAACACCGACCACAGCGTCCCGTCACTGAACGGCTCCTTCTGTTCAACACCGACCACAACGTCCCGTCACTGAGCGGCTCCTGTTCAACACCGACCACAGCGTCCCGTCACTGAACGGCTCCTGTTCAGCACCGACCCCAGCGTCCCGTCACTGAGCGGCTCCTGTTCAACACCGACCACAGCGTCCCGTCACTGAGCGGCTCCTGTTCAACACCGACCACAGCGTCCCGTCACTGAACGGCTCCTGTTCAGCACCGACCCCAGCGTCCCGTCACTGAGCGGCTCCTGTTCAACACCGACCACAGCGTCCCGTCACTGAGCGGCTCCTGTTCAACACCGACCACAGCGTCCCGTCACTGAACGGCTCCTGTTCTATTCTTACGTGGGAAAGCGGGTGACGCTTCTCGTCTATAGTTGTCAGTTTGTCAGTTAGGGCAAAGTGTGTTTATGAAGTTCAGATAAATTTAATTCAGATGTATCTGAATTCACTTCCAGTCCGCCATGAGTATCTTCTTCGAACAAAATCCATTTACTTCTCAGATGACCGCACGAGGTTCACTGCTCTTATGGTTAAATAGGTCAGTTTTCATCAATTATAAATAATTAATCTTTATGCACAAACTGTATTGTGGGCGAGGATGGGTGACATCACCATGATCTTTACCATGTCAAAATATATGACTAAAAGAAATACGGGGCCAAAACAAAATAACTCAAATGCAAAACAACAAGGGAAAAAACAATGCAAGTTCTGTTTGGCACTGTATTTTTCCAAAACTATTTATTCGTGTATTTATTTCGACATGATACAGATCGCTAACCCGGCATTGACTAGGGTATCAGCAGAACACCATTGAGTGGGAATGGGGGGGGGCGTTAAACGCCCCCTGGTTATCTTCCAAAATCTGAACCAACGATCGCAGCGAGACGCGCAAGGCGGAATTCGAAAAATCTCAATAAGATGAATATCAAGCATACTCAAAAATGTCAAAGTGAGGTCAAATGCCAGGTCACTGTCAGGCAAAGGTCAAAATCGACGCATGAGCTTATGGGCCATACTTTCCATCCAAAGCCTTCGATTACGACCATGATCGCCCAAAGTGCTGCCAAAGGTATGATAAACATCCCTCATGAGCTAAAGTGAGATTGTTGGCAAAGTTCAAGGTCACGTTCAGGTTACAAAAGGTCACTATGTGCAAAAAATCTACGAAAGTCATTCAACACATGTTTTATGGGTTATTTTCCATGTATAATTCGATAGTGATAGTCATTTTACCACCTGACTTCATTCACGTGAAGTTAGTGTCAAGTTCAGGTCAAGTTCAGGTCACTGAAGGTCAAAATTTGAAATTTATAAATCTAAATGAAAAAGGCATGTTTCTAGACCCGTTTTGTCTCAGAAATACAGAGATACAGATGCAAAAAAAAAACAGAAATACAACAACAAAAAACATTTATTATTTGTCTGTACCTGGCCAATAAAAGCAAAAAAACGCAATTAAAAAATATGACGTCAAGAGTTACCCATACTTTAGAAGCCATAAGTCAGTCAAAATGGTGATATCATTTTGAAATTTGATATGGTAGTTGTCGATATGTGATTCTCTGACTTAAATTCCGTTTTTATATCTTTTAAAAGTTTATTTTGTGTGCATTTTTGTTGTTGTGGTCAAACCCCAAATTGTCAAATATCCGAGATAGTCATATTGTAACCCTTGCCATTTGCTATCTTTTGACGTTTTTGGATTGCATTTTGCTCAAAATATGGCATTTACGTTCTGTTAAAGTTGACCTGATTTTGTGTAAAACTCGTGTGTAGTGACGTCACTAAATTCGCTATAACTTGATGTTTTTACAAAATGCTTTTGCACAGATGACGTAAAATCGATGTAGAAGAAGGTACCTGAAGTTTCACGTTGATAACGCTATTGGTTGTTGAGCTATTAGGAAAACTCATCAGGGGGGCGTTAAACACCCCCCCGCCCCCAGTCAATGGCGGGCTAACTTGTTTTTCTATAATATTAAAGGCACAAAAAAAGTTGAGTTCAAAATCAGTTTTATGATCGAACATCCCAAATATATTGTAAATTGATCACATTCAAAACTAAATAATTTCACTGAATTGAAATATCCAGTTAGTGTTGTAAGTTCTGTTTTAAATGATATATTCCCCTACACCAGGTATGTTAGGGCAATATTTGCCGATGCCATTCACGGAGGCCCCTCCCTTATGCATTACCTCTGCTGGTCGGCCAGCGCACAGCGCTCATGATCGCCCTGGACTGCTCCGGATGTCCAATCTGACACCAGGCGGACCTCACATATCTCAGCCGGCACCACCACGGCAGACCATAGCCGGCGCGGTCATGGCGCGGCGCGTAAAGGCCATCACCAGTCACCAGTCACCAGTCTCCACCAGTTGCCACCAGTTGTTACCAGTCTCCACCAGTTGTCACCAGTTGTTACCAGTCTCCACCAGTTGCCACCAGTTGTTACCAGTCTTCACCAGTTGTCACCAGTTGTCACCAGTTGTTACCAGTCTCCACCAGTTGTCACCAGTTGTCACCAGTTGTCACCAGTCTCCACCAGTTGTCACCAGTTGTTACCAGTCTCCACCAGTTGTCACCAGTTGTCACCAGTTGTCACCAGTTGTCACCAGTTGTCACCAGTCTTCACCAGTTGTCACCAGTTGTTACCAGTCTCCACCAGTTGTCACCAGTTGTTACCAGTCTCCACCAGTTGCCACCAGTTGTCACCAGTTGTTACCAGTCTCCACCAGTTGTCACCAGTTGTTACCAGTCTCCACCAGTTGTCACCAGTTGTTACCAGTCTTCACCAGTTGTCACCAGTTGTCACCAGTTGTCACCAGTTGTCACCAGTTGTCACCAATAGTCACCAGTTGTCACCAGATGTCACCAGTTGTCACCAGTTGCCACCAGTTGTCACCAGTTGCCACCAGTTGTCACCGGTTGTCACCAGTTATCACCAGTTGTCACCAGTTGTCACCAGTTGTCACCAGTTGTCACCAGATGTCACCAGTTGTCACCAGATGTCACCAGTTGTCGCCAGTCACCAGTCTCCACCAGTAGTCACCAGTTGTCACCAGTTGTCACCAGCCACCAGTCTCCAACAGTAGTCACCAGTTGTCACCAGTTGTCACCAGTTGTCACCAGTCACCAGTCTCCACCAGTTGTCACCAGTTGTCACCAGTTGTCACCAGTTGTCACCAGTTGTCACCAGTCAGCGGCCGGGATTTTGACTCCATAGGCGCCCGACTCGGAAGCAGAAGCCAGAATAAGCAACCAGTTCATCTCTTATAACTGCGGCCTTTTGCCCTATCTGACTCATATCTGGGTCTGGTTCATATCAAGCTAGGATAACCTGTCACTTTGAGTTGCTGATGTCGTATTTTATGGTGCGAACGCTAAGACCGATTTTAGGAGTACAAATGTATTATTTTTTTTCTAAATTGCCTGCTTCCGCAGGTATCATGTTAACATTGTTTGTGAATACTGAGGTGAAGAAAACGAGTCCGTCCGATCAGTGTAGACACGGGGATTTGCAAAACAGATTGCAAAACACCGAGATATGAGGTTTTCGGTTGCTGATGTACCATTCTCATAGCAGAGAAGGGAGGGGAGGCTAGGATAGAGATTAGGGTAAACAAGCTGAATTCGCCCTCCAGATCGCGAACAAAGGTTCCTGATGTACCATTCTCATAGCAGAGAAGGGAGGGGAGGCTAGAATAGAGATTAGGGTAAACAAGCTGAATCCGCCCTCCAGATCGCGAACAAAGGTTCCTGATGTACCATTCTCATAGCAGAGAGGGGAGGGGAGGCTAGGATAGAGATTAGGGTAAACAAGCTGAATCCGCCCTCCAGATCGCGAACAAAGGTTACTGATGTACCATTCTCATAGCAGAGAGGGGAGGGGAGGCTAGGATAGAGATTAGGGTAAACAAGCTGAATTCGCCCTTCAGATCGAGAACAAAGGTTCCTGATGTACCATTCTCATAGCAGAGAGGGGAGGGGAGGCTAGGATAGAGATTAGGGTAAACAAGCTGAATCCGCCCTCCAGATCGCGAACAAAGGTTACTGATGTACCATTCTCATAGCAGAGAGGGGAGGGGAGGCTAGGATAGAGATTAGGGTAAACAAGCTGAATTCGCCCTTCAGATCGAGAACAAAGGTTCCTGATGTACCATTCTCATAGCAGAGAGGGGAGGGGAGGCTAGAATAGAGATTAGGGTAAACAAGCTGAATCCGCCCTCCAGATCGCGAACAAAGGTTACTGATGTACCATTCTCATAGCAGAGAGGGGAGGGGAGGCTAGGATAGAGATTAGGGTAAACAAGCTGAATCCGCCCTCCAGATCGCGAACAAAGGTTACTGATGTACCATTCTCATAGCAGAGAAGGGAGGGGAGGCTAGGATAGAGATTAGGGTAAACAAGCTGAATTCGCCCTCCAGATCGCGAACAAAATAGCGGTTATTGTCGTAACTTTAGGACCAGCCAAGAGGTCTCCTAATTTTACGAATATTATATATATAGATGATTTATCGAGGTCAGCCGTCCCACGGTAGGCATGTACTTGACCAAAATGGTGTGTGACGGGAGGAAATATAAATGGATATACTCCCGTGGTAATTAAACCATTTTTCCCTTTGTGGCAGCTAGAAACGTTCGACGTTTACAAAATACATAAGGCTTTGTTAAGTGACTTTTTGCAATTGTTCTTGACTTTTTTGGAACAATCAAAATTCGATGGGCGTAGGCATTTTCAAAATACCTTCTCTTGTATGTCTAATTACACAATTATGTAATCTCATATTAGGGACGGAAGACCGTAATGGTTTGTTTCTTGTTAATTGGGTGAAAAGACGATTATAGTTTGCGTCCTCTGCGTCCTACCATCGTTCGATCAATGCAGCTGACTTGCGCTGATATCGCAGCCGCTCCTCCGCCTCGTCTACGCAGGTGAGCGCATTGGCAGAGGTGCGAGTGGGGAGGGTGGAGTCCCAGTTATGAGGATTCAAGCTCTAAAAAGATGAGCAACACGTTCTAAAATCGATCTTAAGCTGATACATCAGAAGCGCCGATTGCGGCCACCACGCCAGCATTGTGTGGTATGCCTCCTGGTCCTGAAGCGCTTTCTTTCGGCGATAAAACGAGAAAAAGGCAAACGTTTTTAATGGGGTGTTATATTTTTTTTTTGTAGCATATGGTGCAATGTCGACTTCCGTTCCATTCTGCCAAGATAAGATAAGTCTTTGCCGGATCAGATACCTACGATATCTGATCAGATACCTACGATATCTATATCGTAGAAAAAAAACGCAGATTTTCAACCAAAATATAACAACATTTCCATCACCGACTTAAACCATTTGGATGTAAATTGCAATCGTAAACATGATTTTAAGATACCTCCTCACAGTCGCTGTACCTCATTCGAGGTACCTGCGAGACGACCGGGCCTATAAAATGTACCACATCAAGCATAGAAATAGTGTAACTATCTGAGAGTCGGAAATTCATATGTTTAAAGGGAAATCTGAACCCTTTTCCACAAAAATAAAGTTATTACTTGAAATCGATAGACGAGACAAAAAATATTGTAAATTTATCACATTTTGCATATAACAATTCCTACCGAGAGATATTTCAAGTCATAGTGTTGATAAGCGATCCACGCTTATAACTACCAGATTATAACGACCAGATTATAACGACCAGATTATAACGACCAGATTAATTATAACGATCCACGCTTATAACGACCAAACGATATATCAGATATGGTAACCATGCGCAGCGCGGCGTAGCGCATATCTGGTCTGACTGGCCAAAGGTGTTGCCTTAGCCGAAGGCGAGGGCGGGCTGCCACCGTAGTTACTGTCCGGTGAGCTCCAATTTGGCAGCATTTTTTAGCGTTACGGCCAATGAGAAGAGTTCGCTAAGAACAGCATTTCATCAAATGCAATATAAGGAAAAATTAGGTGGAAGTTCTATTGCAAAGTCAGAAAAAACGTATCATGCGGTCTAAAGTTACCGCCGAAGATAGATCTAAAAACATCCCTTGTGATGCGGTTCCTGACCTCGGAAATCCATCCATACAAAACATTCGGACTAAATTTATTAAACAAAAGAATCCTCAAATGGTCTGTCGCCTACGTAGTATTTTCCGGGAGCTCTTTCTTCCCTTATCGTCAACGTGCGAGAATGATAGATTCCCTCCTTATCGAGATGAACCTGCACTTTGCTTCGATCTGCCGATGGCTGACTGATCATGTCTATATCTAGCTGAGAGCACCGCGGACAAAAGGTCGGCATCAAAGGCTGTGTGGGACCCCATCATCGACTAGCACATGCCGCTTCAGCACATAGAGACACGACATACATCAATGCCGTGGATGTCCGATGCGAATGTGAAAGACGAGGGCATGGAGATGCGAGACAGGACCTTAGAGAGCGGACGACATGACTTGAAAAGAAACTGATTGAATGTCTGCTCTGTAACTGCGGAAACTCGGCCGAGGATGCTCGACACTGTGTGTGCTTTTATATTTACCTTTCGTCCTCCCGAAACC
This sequence comes from Chirona hameri, assembly GCA_036785665.1. NCBI lineage: Eukaryota > Metazoa > Arthropoda > Thecostraca > Balanomorpha > Balanidae > Chirona > Chirona hameri. Next base: position 130,094 of record JAXIVJ010000868.1, read on the forward strand.
CCAAATTCACCACCTGGGAAGATATTCACCGACTCCTGATTTCATCTAGAAATCAGAACCCAGAGCCGACAGTCTGTCAAACAAGCGACCACAATGTTTGGACTTTTGACCCGTTGCCTCAACACTCATCCAGCAGCATTCGACACCCGGGGAGACGCTTCACCCGGGGAGACACCCGGGAGACGCTTCAGCCGGGGAGACACCCGAGGAGACGCTTCACCCGGGGAGACACCCGAGGAGACGCTTCACCCGGGGAGACACCCGGGAGACGTTTCACCCGGGGAGACACCCGGGAGACGCTTCAGCCGGGGAGACACCCGAGGAGACGCTTCACCCGGGGAGACACCCGAGGAGACGCTTCACGCGGGGAGACACCCGGGGAGACGCTTCACTCGGGGAGACACCCGGGAGACGCTTCACCCGGGGAGACACCCGGGAGACGCTTCACCCGGGGAGACACCCGAGGAGACGCTTCACACGGGGAGACACCCGAGGAGACGCTTCACCCGGGGAGACACCCGAGGAGACGCTTCACCCGGGGAGACACCCGGGGAGCCGCTTCACCCGGGGAGACACCCGGGGAGACGCTTCACCCGGGGAGACACCCGGGAGACGCTTCATCCAGGGAGACACCCGGGGAGACGCTTCACCCGGGGAGACACCCGAGGAGACGCTTCACCCGGGGAGACACCCGGGGAGACGCTTCACCCGGGGAGACACCCGAGGAGACGCTTCACCCGGGGAGACACCCGGGGAGCCGCTTCACCCGGGGAGACACCCGGGGAGACGCTTCACCCGGGGAGACACCTGGGAGACGCTTCACCCGGGGATACACCCGGGGAGACGCTTCACCCGGGGAGACACCCGAGGAGACTCTTCACCCGGGGAGACACCCGAGGAGACGCTTCACCCGGGGAGACACCCGAGGAGACGCTTCACCCGGGGAGACACCCGGGGAGCCGCTTCACCCGGGGAGACACCCGAGGAGCCGCTTCACCCGGGGAGACACCCGAGGAGACGCTTCACCCGGGGAGACACCCGGGAGACGCTTCACCCGGGGAGACACCCGGGGAGACGCTTCACCCGGGGAGACACCCGGGAGACGCTTCAGCCGGGGAGACACCCGGGAGACGCTTCACCCGGGGAGACACCCGGGGAGACGCTTCAGCCGGGGAGACACCCGAGGAGACGCTTCACCAGGGGAGACACCCGGGGAGACGCTTCACCCGGGGAGACACCCGAGGAGACGCTTCACCCGGGGAGACACCCGGGAGACGCTTCAGCCGGGGAGACACCCGGGAGACGCTTCAGCCGGGGAGACACCCGGGAGACGCTTCAGCCGGGGAGACGCTTCAGTCTTGCCCACCGCAAGTCTGCATTGGAACATTCACCCTACAATACTGTCCACGTTACCCGTTCCCCCGCCGCGCTGCAGCGTATGAAGTCTCGGAAGTCGAGAGGATCTGACCACATCACCATACGATTAGGATGGTATGGCAATTAGAGCGACTTCCAAGTTGTGAGACGGCACATTTTGCATGTTATGAACTGCTGTGTCGCCGTTAGCTGCAGCCGGCTCTGTCCTGGCAGACTGCCACTGTACTCTGTAGTTCCGCTGTACCCGCGCGGGGTGATGTTGGTTCCAAAATCATTGGTCCATATACGTACTGACGGTTGTGGAGAAGCGCTGTCAGCTTCCCAGTGCACGTGTACCCAGTGCCAGCCTATGGAATACATGAGTGCAAGTGGTCGAACTCGATTATGGTTGAGTTCTATACGAGACAAGGGTTTTAGATTGTGGTAGAAGACAAATTATTTGCTCAACATTTGAATTGCAGAGGCCCTATGCAGAGGTTAAAAACTTCGCGAACGCGCGAACGTACGTACGCGACATAAAATGCTTGTTTAATCGGCTAAATGCGACGGAATCTGCAATAATTCATCTGGATTAATTGATTTAGAAATCATATCATGTTCCCAAAAAAAGTTTTCACCAGCCAAGACAAAATGTTTGTGAACCCGCTTTCACGGTATTTCACTGCACTATTATTATGCAGTATTTTAGTGGCGAATTGTGCGCAGAAAAAAGCGGCTGACGCGCAAACGAAATGCATTGGTTTCTCCATAGACCGTTTGCGGTTCGTTCGCTGTCGCAGCTGTCGCAGCTGTCGCATGCGACAGTGGTATTTTTTCCAACCTTGATTTCAAGGTCCCAAATACAGGGCAGAGGTACACGCAAGGCCCTATAACAACGGTAAACGGAACCATCCTGCGCATGCATTCCAGCAACATCCCAAGCCATATCTCAAAGAAGAGTTGTCTGTGGTCACCCAGATTGTCATTATGAAGCAGAGTTCAAGTTGAGGATGCTGTAAAGGCACACAAAGGTTTTGCACCTTAGTGCTGAAGTAAAGATTCACAATTCCAACTTTGGTGTAGGTAGAGGGTCAGTGCCCAGTGGCACATCTCATAAGTTGAAGTGGTTACCAAACAAGGTGAGTCAATATTCTTACTACTTAGTACTGATATTTCATTTATAAGAGGCTATTAAAGGGACATTGCCACCTCGCAGGCCAATATGGAGTTTTTGGTGTGCATCGGTCGATTAAGCGTGTCCGAGTTCACCTGCAAAATTTGGTTCCCGAAACTTCCCCCATTAGATCAAAAAATACATTTGCACCACTCATCATGCTTGCCAAGCATTCGTAAAGTTTGAGTCGCCACATCACTATTTAGAATCACTTCTTTGCGGACTGTTATTTTCTTTTGAATGTTGCAAACTCAACATAACCATTCCGTCAGTGCACTTTAAAATTAAAAAGCGTATGCAGTTAAATATATTTTCAACAACCTTAGCCTCTTTCATAATAAAACAGCAAGAATTTCTATGGCTCGACTTTGTGACCGTAGGAGTTATGTGACCTATACCTTATAGCACAGATAGACTTTTCAAGGTCAAGTCTCTGCAAATTCGGACGCTTCGGCTTTGGGCGGGCGCCAATGCCACAGCCAAACTGGACGAGAGCGGCCATCATGAATCTAGTACTGAGCACAGCTGGGACCAACATTTTGGAGTCTGAAATAAATACAAAATGCTTTGCCGATACACTGCTTTAGGTGCTGCAGGAGCAAGTTTGAGCTTGAGCATACATGATTGTTGATCCCCACCTATCATTTAAGTTGATTTTTAGAAGTCCTCCGGAGGTGGCAATATCCCTTTAATCGAGTTTAGCCAGGGCGTATAAAGCTGCTAATTTAATTATTATTAACTTTAAATTGCACTCTTGTTATTCATCTGTGGTGATCGTGATGGTCGATGGAAGTACTGAGAATCCTGAAATATCTGCCGGTGATGAATTACTTGAACCCAAGCTGTTCATTTAATAAAGGCTATGCTCAAGCAATATTTATATGTCAGAGGTGCTCGTCCGGTGTCCTAACTCCTAGGATTGCAAAATTTGAGTGGAAAACGCCACCCTATCGGTTATATTTTTCCACTCTTGCCCTGTCATCAGTTTTACTGTGAATTTTCCACTCCCTAAATCAATATATATTGGATAGCTATAACCCTAACACTGACATCACTAATGCAAATATTAACCAGTGGACGAAAAAACAGGTTACACTGTTAAAAATATTTAGTAACATTGGGTGCTTCCGGGTGCTAATGTAAGCCAATAAGCAGCCCAGTATGCGTTGTTGAATTGCCTATGGTGCTAGTGGAATACTTGCACAAGCATGGTCTATCTATAACATTATAAGTAAAGCACCATTGCTGCTAATACTCGAGTGCATACGTAACCCATCAGCACGTTTCACTCTCGTGCTACTTTGTGTAATATCTTGTATGACAAAGGCTCCTAGAAGTAGCATCCTGTATACTGGACAAAACACCTTTCTCCCAATAAGTAAAGCCTTATTGATACTAAGTTGCCATTGGCCGCGGCCGCGCATGCGTGTGAGGCACTGAGGTAGCATCTCGGGTACTTTGTGTAGTATCTTGCTTTGTCAAAGGTTCCTAGAAGTAACATCCTGTATAGTGATACTATAGACAAAGTAGCTTTCAGTTGCCATTGGCCGCGGCCGCTCATGCGCGCGAGGAACTGAGGGTTTGAGGCAGCCATTTTTGTTCAGTAACCGCGTGATCGTGATGGTGTTTCGTTCGCTGGTGACGAAGTGCTTTATGAAAGGTGCACTTTATGCATAGTGGAGTGATGCGGGCATATCAGAAACGTTTGAATATCATTTATGAAGACATTGTGTTGTGCTGTGATCATCAATTGAGTAATTAAAGCAACAAACTCCGGTTTGCGGACATCTCTACCGTACGACGAGACACGATCCTCAGACGCAGCCCGCCAGAAGGGATTCGTGGTACGGGAAAAATCAAGACGCTGTCGACGACATTAAGGTACACTTTGTATTGTTCAGCTTTCTGCTTCCCTATATGTTTGTTGTAAATATTGTGATTTGTATAATACATTATATTGTCATTGTAAAGTTGTGTTTTACTGAAGATGTGCGAAATGCCTCAACGAACGCATTGCCACTCGGACATCGGACCTGTTCAGGCATTCGAATCAGTCGTGGGACATCTAATTTGAAATTCGTGTCATTTAATGACACGAATGTTTTTATATATATTCATATGATGGCAACCCTATCGCCGTGCCCGCTGGTGAAAATATGGCACTATTGTTCGCTGTTTATGGTAGTCTGTTATTGGCTGAAGGAATCACCTACAAAAATTATAGCGCCGGTGGAGTGCTACGAGTGTGATTTTTTCGTTTTTAGGCGAGCCTCAAACTTGCCAGCACCTCACAACCTAGCGCCGGTGGAGTGCTACAAGTGTGATTTTTTCGTTTTTAGGCGAGCCTCAAACTTGCCGGCACCTCACAACCTAGCGCCGGTGGAGTGCTACGAGTGTGATTTTTCATTTTTGGGAGAGCCTCAAACTTACCGCATGCGATGCGTCTTATGAAGAATAACGGTGCTTCGAATGTGCTATCTGTAGCACCCCGGAGCCAAGCACAGGTAGGGTGCTGAAATTCGGCGAATCAAGCACCTTATCTGACCGGCATCGTGGTACTATCTGAAGAACCCTGGGGTGTTGCTGTAGCATGGCTTAGTATACCACGGTGCTAGCCCAAGAGCCCTGACGCGTTAACGTAGCATTGCTTTGCTACTATCTGAAGCACCATACGAATGCTGTTTTTCGGCGAAAAGGATTAGCACCTTTAGGGTGCTAAATATTTTTAACAGTGAGTAACACATGAGTAATTCCCGATTGTAATAGCTGAATCTGGAGGGGAAGTTTTGACAAAGCCAAGTATCATGTTATTATTATTTTTTCTGAATTTTCCACTCTTTATGGTTATTTTTAGGCTGCATTTCCACTCTGCACCCTGGCTTCAAAACAATCCTAGGATCCTGTGCTCGTCTGGACTTGATAAATGAACACTGAGCAGTGAACCCAAACATCCAGTTTGATCCATTGCTAATTAGTTGTGGACAATTAGTATGACTTGGAAATAAGTTACATTTGTATCAAATTAAAAGCACCTATTCATTAAATTGGTATTTAAAGGTACAAGTATGGGCGCAAATTGACGTGAGGAGTCGGCACATCCTAAAACCCCAATAAACTAAAGCAAAGTTACAAGGATATGCAGTTCATTCAATGTTAATGCTTAATTTATTATTATATTAGCTGCAGTCTTCAATTGAATTGACAATACTCAAATGCAGGTGTTTCCATTTACTTGTCAGCATTTATTGGTGTTTTTGCAAACAATGCATGCTTTTTGATTCTGTCTTGGCTAAGATCATTGATGTGTGCAATTCAAATAATGAATGACCCAAAGTTTATTATGCTGCTCAATCTACCTTTGGAGTTCCTACTATATTTTATTTTAATGGGTGGCGGGCAAGCTGTAATGGTCCGGGACAGTGGGTTTCTTGTTTTTGATATTCTTGTGCTCATTATGTGAATTTCAGGGCTCAGGTGTAAGCACATAGTGCACATGTGCAATATCATCTTACTTTGGTTGTATATTGTTGTTTTTAAATGTTTTGCTCGATTGATGTAAAAATGCATGATATGTTCACGTTCTACGCCTTAAATTGGCCATTTGTATTGTAAACCTCTGGGTTTGGTGAAATGCGACAGCTCCTCCTTTGGCGAATTTCGTTTGCGACAGCTTCAGCGTTTCTTTCACCTCTGGCCCAATTATTTTTGTTGAAAGTAAATGCAAAATCAATGTTGACCATAGCTTCCAACATACTATCGTTATATATGCCGTTTTATTAGTGTTAACACATCGGGCGTTCTGAATTATCCTTATAGCTGAATAAGCTGAATGACTATGAATGAATGAAACAAGAATTTATAAGCTGAATTAGTCAACCAGAGGCCTATTTCACAAATAAGTTAGTAATTACACATGTTTGCGATTACAAACGCAAGAAAATATTGCAAACCTCACAAAAAGACATTTCACAAACATTCACCACCTATGAATTACCGATTGCAAAAAAAATTGTAAACACAAATGTTAGTACAGCAGAAAGCTTGAAATCAAGCACGTTTGTATTAAACTTGATGCTAATGACAAATAATTTGATTGTTAACAAATTAATTTAACAAATATTTACATTGTGGTTTATTTTTTTATTCAATATAAAATTAGTTATAAGGAGAATAATATTTTAATTAACATTTCATCGGAATGCAAACTCTGATCGTAAAAATACATCTTGGTAGGCAGTTAGAGTAAACAGAATTTGACCATTCACCAGGTGGCGGAGCATAACAACAGAACTACTCTTAAAAGAAAGATCGTTGCATTTCTCGACCATTTTTTCACCTAACCTAGCCGATTTCCTACGTCGTAAAGGGTGAAGGTTCACTGCACATTGTACAAGACATCATTGACCGCTGCAATTCTATCGCCATGCGGTTTCTCCGCGCGAAGGCGCCCCTCACAGCGCAATCGGTAAGGTGCACTGGGACTTCGAAGCTGGAGATCCCTGTTCGAATCTCTCGGGGAAATAACTTTTGTTGGGCAGCTATACCTATGTATAACTAAGCCATTACACTAACAACCTCGGCAACGTAACAACCTCACCAGGAAAATAACCTGAACTGTCAAACAATGTCAGCTGTCAATGCAGTTTCTGAAATTCAGAACTCCTGACCCACTGGAATTACAAGTTTGTAATTGCAAACATTTCCTCACCTCCGTCAACCTTTGAGAAATAGAACATGTGCAATAGCAAAGATTTTTACAAACAATATCTTTGTAAAGTAGTTTGTAAATAGTAAATTGAGATTTACTGCCCTGGGGTTTTGTGAAATTTAAACTAAAAACATGTGTAAAAATGATTTGTAATGACAAATAAATTATTTCTAATTACAAACTTCTTTGCTTTGTGAAATAGGCCTCTGGTTGAAAATGTGCCTTTGAAGAAGTTCTTTACTCAAGAAATCAAATGATTTTTTCCAGCTGTATAGGCATTCCCGATCAAGGTGATTGCAGATCTGTGTTTTCCAGCAGCGGCGAACCGACCGATCAGTGCCAGTGGTCACTGGTTCTATTGAGTGTTGACTGGCCAGTGGCCAGGTGCTTCAAAGGGTAAGGGTAATAACACATCAACTATCTTAGTTGACCCATTCCAGGTCAATATTGAAGCATAAACATCCCTTGTGTTCAGGAATGGGGTCTGAGAGAAGCACCATGGAGATGAGGTTTTGGGGTGAGCCAGGTCTTTACGCTGGGTTCACATCATATATAAGTTAAGCCCGAATCTTCATGATCCCCGCACAGCTCTCTGTTGCAGATTTACGAGGTCTCTGAGCTAAGGTACTAGGTATTCTGAGTGGTTACAACAGGCTCCCGTCTGGAAATTAAGCCTTATCTTATTATGGACTGTCCAGTGGCCGTATTCACGTCGACTTCGTAAGTGGATTTTCATTCGTAAGAAGATTTTGGTATTGACGTTGATAACTTTACGATTGTTCGTACCAACTGTCTGATTAATTAAGAACATCCGTATTCACGTCGGTATTTATAAACCAGTAAGGCGCCGTAGTTGGCGATGAACGAGCGAGCGCAAAGGAAATGTATGGGGAATTTCAACTCGATCGGGCAAGTAGTTTGAGATACAAAAAAGGTGCGCACGTGCGCACGTGCAGAGGCACCCACCTTTGACTTGTGGGAAAGCAGGGGCTGAGAGGTCCTAACCACACATCAAATTTGAACACAATCGGCTCAGCCGTTCCAGAGATACATAATAGGGGTGTGCACGTGCGCACGCGCAGAGCCACCCCACCCCTGAGTCAGGGGTGGGTGGCCCTGACATGTGGGAAATTGGTGGATGAGAGGTCCCTAACCACACACCAATTTGAACACAATCGGCTCAGCCGTTCCTGAGATATAGAATAGGGGTGTTCACGTGCGCACGTGCAGTCACGCCACCCCACCCGTGAGTTGTGTAAAAGTGGCGGCTGAGGGGTCCCTAACCACACACGAAATTTGCGCATAATCTGCCCAGCCGTTGCGGAGTTATTGCGAGAAAATACTTTTCAACACCCCTCACGCGGCACGCGGCTCGCGCAGTGGTAGTCACCCACATGAGTCGGCATTGGTCTCAAACAGGGTAGGTTAGATGGGCTGCTAAGCAAAGAAGTCCGCTTGTCAATCGGACGTGCGGTTGCAGATATATGAGTTTCTCAAAAGCGTCGCCACGGGCCGGGTCGGGCCGGGTCGGGCCGCTCATAATCATATTTGTCTCATACACCACGGAAGGACGAGCGAGCGCTTCGCGCTCGCTCGTAATTAACTTAGGATTTTTTTTTCTCTAAAAGCAAGTAATTGTATATTTTCACATGAAAATATGCTTCAGCTGCAAAACAAATACAATATAGCTCCATCACACGGGTTCACGATTCTATCTATACCCCTCCCCTCCCTGATACCCCTCCCCCCTCAGTCCACATGCGGCCTCCACAGTTTCGCTGGACTGCCATCCCCCTCAGTGACCTCTCCGGACGGCGGCGACAGGGGGTTGGCTGCGCAGGGCGAGTCGGTCCCCTCTGAGCCTGCTGCTGACCACATTCTGCCTCCGCCGCCGCTGGCCAGCGGCCGCTCGGCAGACATGGCGCCCAGCTCGGCCACCTTTGGCATGGCGCCCAGTCCGGCTCCAGCTCGGCCACCTTCTCCAGCGCCACCACACGCTGTTCTATGGTGTCCAGCCGCGCCGTCAGCGCCATCTGCATCTTCGTCACGTTCTGCAGCAGGTTCACTTGACATGATGCCGGGTCGATGCGGGCTTCGCCCACCGAAGCAGCCAATGTGGGAAGTGCCGGCCAGCTCGAAAAAGAGCACGTATGCCTGGCAGCTGGTGACACTGTGCTGATTGGCCAGACGCACTCGTGAGTTGTTGTACTCGTACCACTCGGCCGTGTGCGGGTGTTTGCAGTAGGCTATGTAGTGGCCGGAGACCAGCGTGCCGGAGTGGTTGACCACGCCGTACAGGTTGTACCTGATGAGCGTCTGGTCAGCCGAGTATGGCGACAGGTCCAGCCCGGTCACCGGAATGTCCACGGCGGTGTTGAGTTTGCCGTGGGATCTCTCCTGCCGCGAGAAACGTTTCAAGTGCACCACTAGGATGCGCGGGAATTTCTGGATTGAAAGGTTCTTGGTGCACTGTTGCCGCTGCTGGCACTTGGAGCGCATCGGCTTATCGTGTCCGTCAAGCACCTCTTCCCTGATGAAGAGGTCAAAACAGGCCTGCAGTTGCACCTGGCCAGTCTTGGCCGGGATCGGCAGGCTCAAATCCCAGAACGGGTCGAACGTGACGAACGCGTGGCCGCACACTGTGAATAGCAGCGTCGACTTGAGCTGGCCGACAAACAGATCAACTAACTTTGAGTTATCCAGACGCAGGGAGCGCTTCCAGGCCTCAGCTGACTTCTGACTGGTGCTGAGGCTATCGTCGATGTCGGTAGTGATGGGCTTTGGCAGGCTGGTGACGTGATTTACATCCCTGTGCAGACCTTCCAGCAGACACCTGAGGAATTCCTGTGCATCCTGCTGCTGGTAGCCCATAAAGCGGGGCGCGAATCGTTCAAACTGTGCTTTGAATGGCGCCGTCGTGAGCGGCCGCTCAGATTCGTTTAAGGGCCGCCACATGTCACGCATTAGCGCACCGAACGCTTTGATGAGCACCCCTTTCACTTTCCCCACGGGGGCGCCAACCTCTGACGTCACGCGCAAATTCCAATCAGCTGTTGTACGGTTAAACTATTTATCGGATTGAGCGCGCCGCCGCAGTAGAGCTGCAAATTTAGTGGACACCCAGGCCACCGAGTGGCGGTATTTAACGACCTGAGTACTATTGTTGATTATAATAGCTAAAGAAGCATTATTCAAGCTATGTTGTTAAATTAATTTATTTGGCTTGTGCTAGCATTTCTTTCTGTGAAAAGAAAAGTCAACAAGTGCAAATAACTTCTTACCAAAATAAATACTATTTATTATATAGTATTTATTTATCTCATGAGTCATGTCATACTCATGAGTCATGTCATACTCATGAGTCATGTCATACTCATGAGTCATGTCATACTCATGAGTCATGTCATACTCATGAGTCATGTCATACTCATGAGTCATGTCATACTCATGAGTCATGTCATACTCATGAGTCATGTCATACTCATGAGTCATGTCATACTCATGAGTCATGTCATACTCATGAGTCATGTCATACTCATGAGTCATGTCATACTCATGAGTCATGTCATACTCATGAGTCATGTCATACTCATGAGTCATGTCATACTCATGAGTCATGTCATACTCATGAGTCATGTCATACTCATGAGTCATGTCATACTCATGAGTCATGTCATACTCATGAGTCACGTCATACTCATGAGTCATGTCATACTCATGAGTCATGTCATACTCATGAGTCATGTCATACTCATGAGTCATGCCATACTCATGAGTCATGCCATACTCATGAGTCACGTCATACTCATGAGTCATGTCATACTCATGAGTATGCACGCACGGATTATATGAAACCGTCCTTGCTTTCGAGTCTGTAGTCTCTATTCATATTTAGTCCCTTTTACCTTTTACGAAATTATTTTGATACTTTCGTTGCAATACATATCAAAGCAGGAATGCCGCAGTGGAATGTCCAGCCACTGTACCTACAATTTTGTTTAAGTTTGACATCTGAATGGGCCCGTATTACTGCGACGAAAGTCCTATTCCACCCGCAGTCTCCGAACAGTCTTCATAATTAGATTACACCTTTTGCAATATTCTCATTTCTCTCCAAGCACATACTTTAGTTTGGCCTTCGCTGATGCAACCAGTTAGCGTGTCCCTTCCCGGTTAAAAAGGTCCTGCTTTTCCTGCAGAAGTTTCTACCGTCTGGGAATGGTGCAAAGAATCCAGATAATTTCGCTGTTGCCGTATATTTCCATCATGCGTCGGCGAGAGGTCATCGACATCATATTTTGTTTTGCCAAAGATACGCACGCCAGTAAAGAAAAGGGACAATAAATAACCAGCATAGGAAGTAGGAACATAATCAGAACATACTATCTTATACTGGCATATACCAACAGTAACATGCCTACTACACACCACGCATTTACATGCCGCATCATCGCCTATTTCAACTATTTGTCACCTATTTAATTTGCCAGCTATCCTAATAATCACTTCTATCCTAATAAAACATACGCATATGCGCATACCCACACAAATGACGCAAACGAATATCAACCAAACGAAACGAAACGAATGACCGATATCGGTGATACGTCGCCGATATTCAGACGTTGGAACCGTGAGCGACAAATACATCAGCAGCTTTTACGAAGCATAAATACACGTGGAAACATCAAGTCGATTGCTACATAACAATAAAGGCACATGATGCGTGCCAGCACAAATACAAGCTCAAACATCTCGTCTCCAGCAATGCGCTCACAAGTAAAATTCAAGTTTGATAAATCACCGGATATGTCAATCTTTTTCAGACAGCATACCTCACCACTATCTGCAGCACGCAATCTATTATTGCGCAAAGACAAACTACATGTCGCATACTAAGCTTTGGAGTTTTTGGGCACCTTAACTGCTCGGGTTATTGGCGATAGACTGTGTGTCTTGTAGACGACACAATGCTAGTGGCGGTGGCTGTCAGGACCATCATCACGTTGTTGCTCCGCATTTGCTGCACCGGGCCGCCGCCGCCGCGGCCTGGTGACGGCCGGACACCGATGGCGGAACGCGCGATCCCATAAGCACGGTACCAGCATTGGGGCCAGCTTGCGGTGGCGCGCGCTCGCGCGGCTCTGGCCGCCGCACGGTGGACCATCTTGGTATTATCTTGTATCTTGGCATTGGCTTGGTGAGCCTCTTGAGCAGATGGTCGGTCTTGGCATCGGGCTGCTTATTGAACACAACGGCCAGCGTCTTGGCAGCGCGCGCCGCCGTCAGCGGGTGCCGCTTCTTCAGCGCCAGCTTGGCGAGCATCACGGTGACGATGTCTTGCTGCGGCACAGCCACGCTGGGCCGGGCGGCGGCCAGCAGCGCCGTCAGCTGCGTGTGCTGCCACGGCGCCGCGTGGGAGAGCGGCACGCCGTGCCACCGCTCAGCCAGCGTGCTCAGCACGTGATCGCCGTCTCCGTTAAGAAAGAAGACGTCCGCTCCACGATGTCAGTCACCGTGGCCAGCACGCGCTCGGTGGCGGTAGCCTCCTCGCGGCTGACGCGCACCTGCCGCACCAGTGGTAGGGCGGCGCGCGCCGCCTCCAGCCCGGTCACGCCGGCCGCCACCGCCACCAGCTGCCGCTCAGCCTAGTTCTCCGGCGACACCGCACCTCTGTTGAGCTGGGTCAGCAGCGGCTGCACCAGAGCCGTCACCACGGCATTGGTGTGCTGGTCGGCCGACGGTGGCGGCCCCGATACAGGTGAGCGCCGCCGCCCGGACCGCGGCGTCCTCAGTCGTGTCCAGACCGGCCAGGTGCTCCGCCAGTGGTTCGCCTCCGCCTCGCCCACCAGCCAGGGGCAGGAGCTGAGCACGGAGAGCGCGGCCGTTTGCAGAGGCCGGTCTCCGCCGACCACCTCGGCCAGCAGCACGGCAGCCAGCCGCGGCCGCAGCGGCTCCACAGCCGGCGACTCGTCCGCGCCGCCGTCCGCCAGCAGCCGGCCATGCGCGCTCAGCGTCTCCAGCCGCTCGGCGGCCGAGTCTCCGCGCCGGCCTCCAGCTGGCCAAGTAGGGCCAGCACCGCCTCACCCAGCACCAGCTCCCGGCCGCCGGTGCAGAGCACCACCAGCAGCGGCGCCGCGCCGGCCATCAGTCGGTCGCCGCCTCGCTGCGCCGCGTGGTGCAGACACTCGGCCAGCAGGGGGCGCGTCCACTGATCGGCCTGCGCCGGCACAGCCGCCACCAGCTGTAGCGCGCGCGGCTGCACCTCCGGCTGTCGCGCCGCCAGACGCTCCCGGGCCAGCGCCAGCCGCAGCGGCGCCAGGTGCGGCGCCAGTGTAGACGCCGCAGCAGCGTTGCAGCAGCGCCAGCGCGTCCAGCTTGGCCTGCGTTAGGTCCGAGTTGAGCTTCTCCAGCGCCAGCGGCAGGCAGAACTCTGCGAACTGTCCGGTGCCGGCCAGGCAGTCGTGCAGCGCGTCGGCCAGCATCTGTTGCGTCACGCCGTGCGAGCTGTCCGGCGGCGACGTGAAGTTCACCCGGAAGTAGCAGGCCAGCAGCTCGAACAGGTCCTCGGCCAGCGAACGAACATGTCCTCGGCAGGGTGGGAGGCAGTTTGGCAGGTGGGTGCCTCACACTGCTGACCGGGCATACATGCGCATGCGCTTGGCGTTGCGCTCATTCACCCGGCACTCCGTCAGGCTGCCTTGCAGCCACTTCAGGCGGATGTGCGTCCGTGTGACGGCGTACTTTCGCACCACCCGAGGGTCGATGCGGAGTACTCGAACCGCCGCGTTCGAGTACTCCACCTGCTCTAGCCACTGCAGTGACGGCACAGCCAGGCCTCCTCGGCTCAGCCGCTCGATCCACCCAGAGCTCTTGGACTAGCTTGGCCGGGAGCACACTGGCCGGACGGCGGACACAGTGTCAAGGCTGCTGTCCACGGAGCGACACTTGTACGCCAGGAAGCCAGCAACGTACGCCAGAGCTTCCCGACCGAACTCCAGACTGGCCGCCACGGGGTGACCAGATGGCGGTCCTTGGTGGGTCTGCGCATCTTGTAGGAGCTGGCTGGACTGCAAGTCGTCGTCCGGATCATCCGTAACCGCCCCCTCGTCCCTGAGGTCCTTCAGGACGCTGGCGCTCAGGTACACAGGATTCTTCTCCTCCATAGCGATAGAGGCGCCGGAGGCCGATGGCTGGCTTCTTGAGCCGGCTGCCACTGCCGGTGACGCGCCCATCAGCAGCAGCCAGATGCGCGTCTTCACCTCCACCGGCGTCGGGTCGGTGTTGGTCTCGGACATGCACCAGATCTGCAAAAACAATGCATACAAATCAGAAATATTGTGTTAAGCATGCAAATATTAGGACTCAGCAGTACCGTCTGTATACAGCACAGGCATACAGTGGAAGGACTGACTGAACTTGAACATGTTCAGTGCTAGCACAAATAACTCAATTAGTGCATCACAATAGTGTGCAAATCATTAAAGTCTGAAATGCAACGTTTTGAATAAAAAACATGTCTTGCCAACTATCACTGTCTTCTGTCCCCTGTCGGCTGCCACTGTCCAATTATTGGATGTTTAAAATGCCAGACTTCTACTATGTGGTGCAGAAGATGCTGACACACTTAAAGGGAATGTTTCACCTTTGTATTAGTTTTAAATTGAGATAGCCATTATCTGGATCTGTTATTGAAATGTCTAAATTACTCAGGTCATTTTCCCCAAGACTTAACAGTTTTTAAGCAATTTAATTTGCCATTTGCAAAATGAATCCAGGCTGGTGCAGCCGCTGATTGGCTAACAGACACTTCTTCAGCCAATCCCACTTTGTCAGCCAATCAGCGGCGGTATATAATGATGTCATTTGCCCAAATCTAAAAAACTTTATTTGTAAACGTTAAGTGACTTTGTGAGTGAAAAAATATAACAATGGTTTTCAGCAGCACTTACTTCATATTTTCTACTACAACCAATGTATATTTGACAACTTTCCGAAAGGTGAAACATTCCCTTTAAACACTGAAACACTGCTAACATCATGAAGTCTCTATGAACGCATAAGAGTTGACACTATGACGCATAAGAGTTGTGGCGCCCTAAAACCCCAATACACCACCAGTGTTTTGACATAGGGTGAAGATGTCCAAACCTCATTTTTGTTTCATGCTATCAGTGTGTGCACATAATACTGATGCACTAAGGCACTGATAAAGTATTGGCACTTTAGTGCATTGGTATCTACATTCCAATAGCATGAAACATCTGATGTTTTGATGTGTCCGAGGCTACAGTCGTTAACTATCAATATGATCATCATGATGCTTGGATGTTTCTTTATCACTGCCAGTTTGATATGCTGAGAAAGTACATCAAACATTTGAGTAACTGCTGCTTCTATCATACTTGTTGCAAATTTTATCTCACTGTTTTGTTTTCAAACTTGAACTGGATATGCAAGGGAGTCAATATATTTGCACATGACACCATTGGCTTTGGGAGGCAAATAAGCTTGATGCTTCGAAATTATTTGACTGAATTTCGCTTAATTTAAAAGCCCGTTAAATGATGAGCTCATTGTAGCATTGTTAAAATTTGACAATGTATCGTAAACGCACATTTGTATCACAATTACGTACCCGCACACTCAACACACAGCGCGAGGACTCGGGAAGTGATGATCACTGGCGATGTTTTGCAAACGTGTGCAGTGTTATCAGCGTCAATCAGCTTATTCAGCAACGACAATTCCCGTCGCTGATTGGTCAACTTTCACGGTTCCGGTGTGCGCAGTACTCAAGAAACACTTCACTGCTTGCCAATACAGTAAACTTTGAAATATGACAGCCTAAAAGTAAAATTTTGAAGCGCGCAACAAAAATTTCCAAGATTTTTGTGTCTCAAAATAAAACTATTTGAATTACCTACTTAATGCTTTCATTTACACGACCCGACTATTTATGGTTCTTCAAAACTCAGAGATGCAGCCCAGTATTTGCAAACGACAGCTTAAGGCTTTCGAGCAAATTTAACTATGTTTCGACAAAATTTATGGACAAACTTTTGTATCATTTAAAAGCTCTTGAAATTTTGATCAAGATGTGAAGTTATCTCGACCCGACTATTTCTGGTTTTTGAAATCACATGGGTTGCAGTTCAAAAAGAGTGTGCTGTTATGGTGTGTTGTACATTGGAGAACTGATTGTGAATATTTCCTAAATTCAATTTCAGAGACTAATAGGTGTTTTTCAGTCGTCAGTTTCTTGTAATTTCAGATATGCATTCAAAGTTGAGTTCAAACCTTAGGATTTTCTACAACGCTGTCATTTGGAAGATGTCCTACCCTGCATTTTTATTTTTTATAATTAGACAGTTAAATTATAATTGCTTTCTTTTTTGTTTATAAGTCTCACATATGAACGTTAATATAAATTAACTCAAATATCCATAGTCTAAATACCCTTTTAGCCTAAACAAAACAGCTGAAAAAAGTGATCACCATAGGGTCTGTGTTGAAGGCCGGCACTCGGCGCTACCTAGTATTCTATTTACCGTGACTTTCCCCCACTTAGGAATTGACTTACGAAATACTTACGAAAGGTTTGGAGATTCTATTTTTTTAGGCCAGTCACAGGCGAAGCTTCCCAGAGGAACCTTCGCTCTAGAAGATACTGATAATAAACAAATAGCACACCATTACCTGCTGGACTGCGGATATTCTACGTCAGTTATCACTCGGACACTCCTATACAACATTGCCGGCTGAGTGTCATGGTGCTTTGGATGGAGATACTTTAGACACAGATGGAAATGAGAAAGACACACGTAAGGTCGCCGTCCACTGCACACACGGCTGTCGACCCAACGGCCGAGTTTGCGCGCCAAATTGCAGGACATTGTCCTACACGTTGTCTGGAAAGTCTGGAAAGTTCCAGGAAAGTGAGCAACAGCTGATTTGTGTCTGAGGCAAGAGGGAGGATATTACCCAGCGTCAGCTGAACACGCCTAATCGCGCTTTCGGTCGTTAGGCGACCAGTTGGCGCTTTTCCCACAGCCACAGGCCCCACGTAAAATTCAGCCGTTAGGCGATTAGGCGAGTGCAGTGGACGGTAGGACCTATTTTAAGGGAAAACCACTGGAGGGGGGGGGGGGGGGGGGGGCAGGCGGGGATCCAGGATTTCGGTCAGGGGGGGGGGGGGGCGCCATACAAAAAATTGCGCCCTACGGTCGCACTTGGCGGGTGATACATGGGCGCGACGCGACTCAGGGGGAGGGGGAAGCACCCCCCCCCCTAAATTCGTGCCTAGGGAAGATAAGATCCAATTTCCAAACATAGCACACAAAGGCAAAAAGACGTAAGCATGACTGTGATGGAAATTCCAGTTAACCGTGTTATTTGCCCAACAACTCACACCATACCATTACCATAGGTGTAAACATGTCATTTTGTATTGCTACAACTTACAAGTACCTACTTCTTTCTGTACTTGCAACTTTTTCGTAACTAAGTCAAATTCCAATTGTCCAAAGTTATGTTGTGTATACCGCAATACTGTTTATAATGTCATGCTATGATTGAATAGGAACTATAGTATTGAAGCTGTATATATACGGCTTCAATAATCAACGGTGGATCCAGTGAGCCAATCGATCCAGAGCCCCAACACGACTGTAAGGGGTCGAAAATTAACCTTTCCTAATTCAAAACCAACTATTTTCACAAACCCACGTTTATACTTAACAAAATGACATAACATAAAATGTTACGTATTGCTAAACTTATCCCATGGTTGTGGTAATTTGATCCAACTCGTGGGGCAGGTTGAGCACGTTGGGCATGCAGATTGCAGAGCACGAAGAGACCGAAGAAACTCAAGGTTGATTACACTAATTCCTTAGGTATACATCCATACAATGGCATCGCCAGGATTTTTAGGTTGAGGGGGGGGGGGGGTAAATCTGGGTGGCAGACGGTGACACGCGCAACAACAGGGGGCGGAAATCCTCCTCCTTTGGTTTTTCAGAAATAGCGGAAAACGACGTTATTTCGCGCCGCCATTTTTTGCAAAACTGTTTGCCTATCAATTGTCCAAATCCTGTTAAATGTTTGACCTCGGGTCTCCTCAGATCACTATAGGTCAAGTCTAGTGATCCCACCTCCAAAAAATGTAAGGTCGTGCCGCAGCCAGAGTGTTTGACCGATCAGTTGGAAACTCACAGGATGAGGATTTAATGGGTGCGGATAGCGCTAGCATTCTTATTTTGACCAAATGATTGGGAAGCATGGTTTAGCGTGGTTGGAACTGGTGGGAACCACGCTTGACACAAATCATGAAGCTGTGCTATACATTCGATGGTTTGCGCTTCAATCGATGATTATAGGCCCTCGGATGCATGAAATGAAAATCGATTCCGGCTCTGTATCGATAATTAAGTATAAGAAATAATAATAACTACTGGAAATATTAGTTATATATAGGTAAACATACATGGATAAAAACATGAATAATTAATAATAATAATGCAAAACTATTATTTTAAGTAAGCTAAGTCGGCTAGGGCTAAGCTGTTCCTGAGATATAGAATAAGGGTGTGCACGTGCGCACGTGCAGAGGCACCCCACCCCTGACTTGTGGGAAGGCGGCGGTTGAGGGTTCCTAAGCATACACCAAATTTGCACACAATCGGCCCAGCCGTTGCAGAGTATTTTTTTTGCGAGAAAACACTTTTTAACACCCCTCACGCGGCATGGGACACGCACAGTGGTAGTCACGCAGGTGAGTCGACGCTGGTCTCAAACTGGGTAGGCTGGATGGGGCTAATCAGCAAAGAAGCCCGCGTGTCAATCTGACTTACGGTTGCAGATATATGAGCTTCTCAAAAGCGTCGCCACGGGCCGGGTCGGGTTGGGTTGGGCCGGGCCGCTCATATTCATATTTTTCCCCATACACAACGGAAGGACAAGCGCTCGTAATCATCATCGATTCCTCAACTCAAAGCTGCTATAGGGTGCTACAACGTCTCAAATGTTACGCGTTACAAACGTCTACAGCGTTAGTATATATTGTAGGTGCATAATACTGCATCTGCTGAGTTGAAATAGTATCTTAACCTATGCATTATTTCCTTGGAGTAAAACTTATATCTACGTGTAGAGAATACTCTCATCTGCCTAAACCAAAAACTCATATTCTTGAAATCCCTTATAGCTTTTCAAAATTACTTACAACAAAACCCCATGCATAAGTTTACGACAACTCAGTGAGTATTCGTAACTCCGCAATACCGTTAACATTAGCTTCTTACGAACAACTTAGGATATTATGACGTGAATCGCGCTTACGAAAATTCGTAAGAAGATTCCTACGAAAACACCCGACAAGAATCGCATAATGTCTACGAACAAAATTGTATCGCAGGAATTTTCTTACTGTCTGCGAAGTTGACGTGAATGCCAAATTATTGTACGAAGTAGAGCGTCCGTAGGGAAATTCGTAGGAAAATTGACGACGTGAATACGGCCCCTGGGACGCAATGTTATTGACCATTAAGAAGATGAGTTAGAGTGTTGTCCGAAGCTTCTTGGAATGTTTGTTTCGTATTGACCGCGAACATACAGATACGTAGAAGCGGGAAGTATATCGAACCAAAGTATCCCGCTTTTAGAGCTTTCGACGTTTCATCTAATAATATTGTCTAGTTCAAACAAGAAGCAGAATGGAGTTTGGCTAACTATCCGAACCAACAGAGGCCTAGTTTTTGCCTTAGTTTTAGGCTAGGGTAGGCCTTATTTTGCCAGTCCAGATACCAGGTGCTGCCATCGAACAATTTTTGCAATATGAAGCAATATGAAAGAGTTGAGCGTAATTGAACATGCATGCAACATGCTGTCTTGGAACGCAAAAATATATAGACTTCGGATAGAAGTTTACGTTCCAGTTAACTTCACTTTATGTGCAATATTAAGGAATTGCACAGGTCCGGCGAAGTGCAGTTAAGCGGTGGTTTTGACACTAGTTTTTTAAAGGGAGATAATCACCTTTTGATTTTGACCTTTTGATCGCGACAATTTCTTTGGCTACTGTTATGGTGTTAAAATGTTGTTATCTAAATTTAAGAATTAAATACAACTATTCCCTAATTCAAGGTTGGAAGTTTGGGAAAATCAATGATCGGTATTTTCCCTCTACTATTGGAAAGCGCAGCATCGCTTTTGCATCAATCTTTCCAACGTTGGTGAATGGGCACTTGTAAACAAATCGCCGACACTAAATAGGTCGCCCCGGCCGGCCGGTGCCAAGCTAAACTGCCGATGCCAATGCACCTTTTCAGATGATTGTTGATTGTTCATAGTTTGGCACATATTCGCAAAAGATAGAGTGTAGGAAACATATTGGATACCTTCATGATAAATAACAATGCGTAGGGAGGCTAATTTACTGAATTCGTTATCGAGTACTTGCTGAGTACCGACCGATATAAGCGTGGATCGCTTATCGGTATGAAACTGCCAATATCTTTCGGTAGGAATGTTTATATGCAAAATGTGATGAATTTACATCATATTTTTGGCTCGTCTATCGATTTCAGGTGCTAACTCCATTTTTGTGGAAAAAGGTGATTATCTCCCTTTAAGGGAAATACCGCATGGGAAGCTGAAATATGCAATGCAATCTGCTGCTCGACCTACGCGACTAGTTTTCTGTTCTGTGTGTTTATTAGAGCTTACTTTTCGATACCTCTGAATCAAAATCATTGGATCTGAATCTTTCCAGCGTATGTTAAAGTCCGATTTAAATACATTGCGTTCGCTCGAGGCTGATCTGATTCAATCCAGTTCATCATTCCCATGTGCATCACTTTGTAGAGCGTTTGGGTGGAAACAAGCCCGGCCTGGATAGGTAGATTCATATCACTTAAATCAAGCCCTCGACATGAACTGTTGTCATGTTTGGGATGACCTGCGTTCGGTGGCAGCATGAAAACAGATCGAATGAAATCAGGGCTGGATAAACAGTTTTCCAACTTTGGAGCACGTTAGCGTTTCGATGTTACCGTCTGGTTATGGATTGACATAACGCCATCGGAAGGTATAATATCCAGGATCGACACAACAAGCTTTACACAACAAGCTCTATTTCCGTGACAGAATCTGTAAAGCATGCATTGAGCCACTTTGGCCGGAACAGGATTTGTCAAAAACGCGTTTCCATTTATGAAAGAAACGTCATCCACTCGAACATTAAGGAAACAAAAACTAACATTATTTTTTATCTGAATATACAATGACATTACAAAAGTTATGTTTTTTTCACCTACCACCGACCATAACTGGTGTTTGTTTTGCTCGCGTTGTTGGTTACGATCTCTCTTAAAGAAAGTGAGCAGAGTTAGTGGCAGGTGCTGTGTAAAACGGTGAAATTCCTGTGTGACATGTGCGCACTACGAGTCCCCATTGACGTCACAAAACTAGACATGGTATTGGCACAGGTGAACCGCGGACGGTGGCACTAAAATTTCGAATCGGTAATATCTGTTCGAATCAGTATGCTTAGAACGAATGAATAAGCAAAATACCGCGCGTACGTTTCCCTTCTGCACTTTTCTTAAAGTTAGGTATCTTATATTTCGTCGTATTATTCGCTTGAGCATGACGCTCGCGGGGATAGGGCATGTTCCACATTATAATGTAAATTACTGTCTATCAGAATTTCGGGGAGTTTTGTGGCTGACATAAGGTAAGGACATAAGGTCTCGTGTCAACATGTCCAGTCGTATTTTATAACATTAAATTTTAGTTTGCAATTGGGTATGAGTCGCTTTTTATGATTGTATGCGACAGTGTTTAGCATAATTAACATTTGTAACAGCGACGAATGGATATGAGAAAGGTGTCTTTGCTGTAACCTGATCGATATGATGCCCCCCCCCAACCCCCAACTCCCAACCCCCAACCCCTGGTTGGCCCCCAAACTCATGGCTGGCCCTCACTCGAAACTTTGTGGCGACGCGACTGCATGGTAGCATTATATAGGACATGTACGAGAAGTAAGTTATTTTTCTCGAAACTAAACGCGTGCCGCAACTACACTGCCTGCTCAGCCAAGTGCGAAATTGGAATTTTGATTGCCCATTACCCGTGAAATTTTTATCATTCTCGTGTTCATTTCCTGTGGACATTCCCAGACCAATGGAAAGGCAGATATTGCTATCTACAACCACTGTATGCACCATACGCGCTACAGAGGTATGCAAAGTACAGCTGTATAAGATAATGAGATGCACTGTCATTTGCGCCATTGCACCTTGCTAGCAAAAATAAAATTATTACCCCTGGCACATGTGAGTAGGTCGTTCAACAGATAGCATGGGCAGCTAACACGGCTTGCGACCGTTTGAATTAAATGACTCTCCTTGCCCCCATATCTCATACCTTCTCGTGACCTATTTGACACAGAAATACCGGAGTAAGATGAATAATATGTTACGCAATTTATAAAAATACAGGCCTGCAACCCGCAAAGCTTAGATACAAAACTTGCCACTTGATCACATGCAAAACTCGCATGTGATCTGAAACTGAATCCATCTCGTCCGGGTCAGGTTTCGTTGCCTCCTCTTAATTCAGTTTAGATGGGCTGCAGCGGATCGCGTCCTTATATAGACCGGACGGCTTAACCACCTGATTGGGATAATATATAATACCTCCCGGGGCCGGGAAAAGTTTGTTGAAGTCCGAGGTCTGCCTGACAAATTTTTGCACGAGCCCGTAGGGCGAGTGCAAAAATTTCAGGATGACCGAGGACATAAACAAACTGCCGGCCCAAGGGAGGTATTTATTTTACCATATGCCGTTTATGTACTGTGTTCTTTTACAGATTGGATCTATTGAACTTCAAGTATTCAATCAGCCTATTATGTACGCACTGTGACATTCGTATATCAAGGCCCTTTTCTTTGCATTTGGGTTTCCGAATGTCCAATAATAAAGACCCCCAAGAAAAGAGAAACACGATAAGAGAGAAGAAAGCTAATATAATCCGGTCGCGATTCAGATACTCTACTGTAAGGAAAAATAATGGAGCAACGGATCAAACTACTTCAAGAACATTGCAAAGAACAGAACAGTGTCAATCTTCTGGAGTGGTGCAGAACGAAACTCACCTTACTCGTGTCATCATCATCATCATCACCAAGTTTATTAAACATAAATTAAACAAAATATGAAAGTAAATCAGAAAGGTGCAACAGCAAAAAAACTTAAATCGAGACACCCTGTCTGAAAAGAAGGATAAATGGTTAACTGCGACCGCCGCCACGGCACAGCTCGCTCTGGTGTAGGTCGAAGCCCCCACACTCACCTCCGGGCACGTCGCGTCCATTTAGGGTGGTGATTGCTGAACAAAATTAAGGAAGATCAGCAAATCGTTTCGAATTTAGCAAGCAATTTTGGAAATGCAAGGCCACTGACCGCCGCCGCCGCCGGTGTGGTCTGTCCCGTATAGTAGAATGTGTAGTTGGTCCTTGGGTGATTTATTTATAAAGTCAGGAAGTAATGTTTGGGAGATCCTGTTGAACAAAATGTCTCTCTGCTCCGTATGATTTTGACATGAGAGGACGAAGTGACTAATAGTTTCATTACGATGTCCGCATTGACAAGAGGGCGTTGTTGCTTTCTGAATACTAAATAAATGAGAATTAAAATAAGTCATATCCATTCTTAGTCTCGCGTGCAAAATATTACCCTTTTTTATCCAACAGTAAAGTAAATGGGTGGATCGGACGCTCCCAGGTGCTCGCTGAGCTGCTGTTTGAAAGCGGAGTGTGTAAGATGTTGTGTTGTGCTGGGCAGTTCGTTCCATTGTGTGCAAGTTGTGGGGAAAAATGACTTGTGGTATGATGATGTGCGGCTGGTGGTTTTAGTGTGCATGTTAGCATTTCTGAGTTGTCTGTTGGTGTCTTGAGCTCGAGTGTTTGGCATGATTGCTGTGATGTAGTTTGGGCAACGTTGTCCTGGGTCGTTCAGTTTGTGATAGAGCGTCAGTCTGTGTAAACGTCGTCTCGTTGTTAGTCTGTCCCATCCCAGTTCTGTCCGTAGTTTGTCGGAAGGCGTCCTGAATAACCCCCCGGCAACCAGTCTTGCAGCTCTGTTTTGTAATGTCTCGAGTCTGGTCGCATCTTGTTATGTGTCCGTCATAGATAGCGTCGCAGTAGTCGAAATGAGGCCAAATGTATACTTTGTATATTTGATCTAGAATTGGTCTTGGTATGTGTTTTGCAATGCTATACAGAGGACTGAGCGTTTTGTTTATTTTGCGGCATATTGTGTTTATGTGTTCGTGAAAGCGGAGGTCTTTGGAGAAAGTCATGCCAAGGTGCGTGTGATCGTCATGAATTGGCACTGGATCACCTCCGAATGTCAGTGTCGGCGATGAATTATCTTGTTTGTATGAGAATGTCTGCTGAATTGTTTTTTCGATGTTAAATGTAATAGCCCATTCTCTACCGTACTTGTATATTTCGTCGAGGTCGTGCTGTAATGATTGTTGAGTCGCTAGTAAGTCTGCCGTTGTATGTGAGGCGTAGAGTGATGTGTCGTCAGCAAAGAAAAGAATGTCATTTTGAGTCTTGTTTGAGAGACCGTCTAGATATATGAGTACAAGTAATGGTCCCAGTACAGAGCCCTGCGGACAGCCAGCGTTTATGATATGAGTCGTCGAAAAGGTGTCCCGTATTCGTACTCACTGTCGTCTGTCTTCCAAGTATGTGTGCCCTTCTATCGATGAAGCAAGGAAGGGTAATAGCGGGCACTATGAAGCGATCACCTTTTATTGCATGCTTTCAGCCGCCAACCACTTCCAAAAGAATCACAAACTGTGCCCATAATCAAGATGATTACGCATACAGTAGACAAGTATGATTACGCAGTGCTATGAATTGTCTGCCCACGATTTCGTTTTGCCGTATGTTATTGGCGTCAGATATCCGAATAGTATGCGCTCAATATGTATGAGTGTTGTATTTAATACAATAAATAGTTATGTATGTGGCAGTGCAACAATGGCTTAACTCTCGCCCGGGTAGGGCAAAATCACTACGTGTGTTCGGGTAGGGGGGGTGGTGTGGTGTACGACCCCCCGTTAGCGTTTCGCCCCTAATTGAGCTAGAGCTTCGATTTAAATACGAGCGTGTTGCTTGTGATGAGAGGAAGCCGCTGCTATCCGATTGTGAGGTATTGGGTCATTAGGTGACCTATGAGGTCATGTCAAGGACCCAAATGTCATCGAAATTGAAAATGCGTATACATTGAATTTTATCGAGCTAGAATCGTGAATGAGCATATCACAATGCTTAATGAGTGCCAATTTCGTAATCAGCGTCACAAAATGACCTAAAACTGCCAAATTCCAAAAAGGTCATTTCAAGTCATCTGAGGCCAGTGACCTCGGTTGACCTGTGGAAGCGCATGATCCCAGTGGAACATATAATTATGTAAAATGGATCCCAAGTTTGAAATCAGCGTCATAAAATGTCCTAGAAACCGCTAGAAGCCCAAAAAAGTAATCGGAGGTCATCGGAGGTCAATGACCTCAGTTGACCTCTGAAAAGGTTAATCGAGGTCACAATCTAATTGGAAACCACAACTGTCACCTGGAAACACCTGTGAATATGCTCCTGAACAACAAACACTCGAAAACTACAGAAGTTACAAGCATCGATACTGCAGGACTCTAGTTGCGCCTGACATGACTTTGCGAAACAGGTCATAGGCAACGGGTCATGTAAGTTAGAAATTCAAAATTTTCGAGTAAGTGGGAAATTTGTCAAAAGTAGGGTACTGAAAGTTGCATCGAATTCGGCTGGAAACTACGCGAGTTATTCCATAAAAACCGAGGGGGTGGCATCCACCCCCTACCCTGGCGAGGGTTAAGGCGAGTCACAGGGTTTATTCGACAAATCCAGTAATCATAAATATAGCAAATATGTATGTGTGATTTGGGCACTTCCGCTCTGAATATCCTGTTAAATAATTGTCTGGGAAACTAAAAATGCCACGGGCCAAATCGTTTCCCAGATACCTTCAACACTAGCCGCAGCGGGCGGAAAGCATTTCCCAAAAGCACGTGCTAATGTTGACAGGATATCTCGGCATATGGTAACCTGGATGAAGTTAATAAAGACATAAAGACATAAAGACATAAATTTTCAGTACAACAAAGAGCCTCGTGGGCCCGTCCTGGGTTGTACGGCACACATGGACGTGAACATCACACATGTGACAACGGGCATGAACTGCCACATACATTCATGCCTCGCAGGGCACCATATCATGTAATACACACTAAGCATTTTCAGAATTTAACATCCAGTACATATACATCGTTAACACTACATCGTCCTGCACACACGAACCTCAGAATTTAGCAATCTACATTCACAAGACATTCAATCCATACAAACGTTTTAAATTTCACTAGTCCCATTCATACACAATCTTACTTCTAAAAACAATCCCTTTCTTGTAAGCAACCTATTTCAAATAGTTATGTTCTTATGTATATTCACATATGGGTATCACTATAACTAATACTAATCCCAGGAGTATTTATAAACAAAACCCTTTCCCACAAAATATTTGTCGAGCCCAGCTTTGAAAGAAACTAATGTGGCTGCACTGATTACATCACCTGGTAAATTGTTCCAATGGCTCACAGCCCTTCTACTGAAAAACGACTGTCTTAATCTAGTCCTGCTTTGTTTAACAATCAGTTTGTACTGATGACCTCGTCCTCTTTTCTGCCTATCAAAATCAAACAAGTTCTTTAAATACCCAATCTGTTGACCATTTACAAACTTAAAAACTTCAATGAGATCCCCCCTCAATCTTCTGTATTTAAGTGAGAACATACCCAATGTTTTAAGCCTATCCTCATATTCTAAATTACTAATACCGTTAACCATTTTCGTTGCCCGTTTTTGTACCCTTTCTAGTAACCAACCATCTTTCTCATACGTTGGAGACCAAGCTTGAACACAGTACTCTAAATGTGGTCTAACAAATGCACAATAAAGTTTAGTTATCACCTCAGCACTTTTATAAGAAACATTCCTGTAAATGGCACCAAGCATCCTTAGCGCCTTTTTTTCTAGCTTTGGCTACCTGGTCAGATGCAGATAGCTTACTGTTAACCATTACCCCTAGGTCCCTTTCCATTACCGTCTGTGACATCTCCTGTCCCCCCATTTCGTACGAAGTTCTTCTTTTTACTCGGCCTACATGCATAACTTTACATTTGTAAATATTAAATTCCATTTGCCATGTTTCTGACCATTCAACCAACCTATCCAGATCCGACTGGAAAATATCCTGGTCGTTATCTCTCCTGAGAGCCCTGAAAACTTTAAGATCGTCAGCAAATTTTAACACTTTACTATCTACACCCTTCTCGATTGTATTTATGAATATTAAAAATAACAATGGGCCTAAAACTGAGCCTTGAGGCACCCCACTACGCACATCTTTCCATTCAGATTTGACCCCATTTAGTATAACTCTTTGCTGCCGTCCTGAGAGCCAAAATTCGATCCAATCAAGCGCCTTTCCGGTTATTCCGTGGCTTTTCAGTTGTAATCCTAATCTTTTATGGGGAACCTTATCAAAAGCTTTACTAAAATCAAGATACGCTACATCAAGCTGTTCACCCCTATCAAAACTATCGGTTGCCACATCCAAAAACTGCAGAAGGTTGGTCAAGCACGAATAACCCTTCCTGAAGCCATGCTGAGTGTCCCTAATGATTTTATATTCATCCAAATATTCTACTATTTTATCTTTAATGATTGATTCCAGTACTTTGCAAACTAAGGAGGTAAGACTGACAGGTCTATAATTTTCTACCTTACTTTTATCCCCCTTTTTAAATATAGGAACTACGTTTGCACTCTTCCAGTCAAGTGGAATCTTTGTTTCTTTTAGTGATCTGGAAAATATTATAGCCAATGGAACAGATATCTCTCTTCCACATTCTGTTAAAACCCTTGCATATATAGTATCTGGTCCCTCCGCCTTATTAGGTTTGATCTTTTTTAAATATGCTCTAACTAAATCACTACTTATATTGCCCAGCTCTCCCAAAGTATCCTCCGTTACTGGCGGAGGATGAAGTAATGCGATACCATTTTGGTCCTCGATTGTAAAAACGGAACTGAACTGATTACTCAACAATTTCGCCATTTCGTTATCTTTACTTACCAACATATCGTTTACTTTAAGTGGACCAATACTTTTTGAAACGTTATTCATTTTGTAAAAACTAAGAAATATCTTACTGTCGGCAATGCAGTTCCTTGCCAAGTCTATTTCCTTTGCTCTTTTTGCTGCCCTGATTCTTCTCTTAGCCTCGTCCCTACTTTTTTGGTAACTTCTCTTATTTGACTCAATTGGTGATCCCTTCATTTTCTTAAATGCAGCTCTTTTCGTTTTGATGGCATTTCTAACTTCTGGTGTAAGCCAGGGAGGTCTATCGTTCTTTTTATTACGTTTATACTTAAATGGTATGTGTCTACTCTGAACTGCTTTCAATATATTCTTAAAAGAATTCCAGGATTCACATGTATCTAATCTTGCAAACTCACTGTTCCAATCTATCTGGGCAAGTTCATTTCTCATTTTGTCAAAGTCTGCTTGATTAAAATTTGGAACCAGAAGGAGATTATCTTTGAGCTTAACATTAGATGAGATATTAAAGTTTACTATACTATGATCGCTTTTACCGAGTCCCTCACCGATGGTTACATCACTCACTAGTTCTCTGTTGTCAGAGAAGACTAGGTCAAGAATTGAACATAATCTAGTTGGTTCAGTGACAAACTGATGCATAAAAAGTTCCTCTTCAAAAAGTTGCCTAAACATCACACACTCGTTGGTCTCTGTCCTGCCTTCATACCCTCGTAAATTGAAATCCCCCATGATCAGACAATGTGTTTTACAAATTTACGAATTTCCTCGCAGATCACTCGGTCTGCTTCAACTTGAGGCATTCTCAAAAGATTACCTGGTCTGTAAAATGCTCCTATTCTTAAGTTATCCCTATTACCTGCACCAATTTTAACGTCTATCCAAATTGATTCTACGTCCTTCGCTTTTAAAGGATAATCAACCCTCGTAGCACCGTACAAACTGTTGACGTATAGAAACACCCCGCCATCCTGCCGTGATTTCCTGCAGTACGAAAACATGTTGTAACCTAGTAGTTCGAAGTCCTGTAGCCTATCACCACAAAATTCCTCACTAACCCATGTTTCTGTTACACAAATAATATCCGGTTTTTTAATACCAACATAGCACCTGAACTCATCAAATTTTGATCTAATGCTCTGTGCATTTAACATTATACATCCAATATTACATTTAGGTGTCTCTCTACCACTGCTACTACTGCTACATTTATGATTTGAACCTTCACCATTGCCTACTTCTCGATGCCCTTTTACCTGTGTCTTCTGACCCCCCCTCTCACCTAGTTTCCCTGAATCACCCTTGCGTATGCAGCCCCCAGTACTGTCGCCCCCTCATCCGATAAATGCAAACCA
The DNA here is from genome assembly GCA_036785665.1 of Chirona hameri. NCBI lineage: Eukaryota > Metazoa > Arthropoda > Thecostraca > Balanomorpha > Balanidae > Chirona > Chirona hameri. Next base: position 159,924 of record JAXIVJ010000868.1, read on the forward strand.
TCCCTCATGTAGTACACGTCGCTGCCATAAAACTTATCCCATAGGTCGACAAACTCAAACCCCATAGCCGAGCATAGCTTACTCACAGAGTGGTTTGCTGACATGGCTCGGGAGTACCACTCCGTGCCGACTGCAGCTCGAGGGAGGATGCCAGTGATGACAATAGGCTTCCTAGCCTCCTTCAGCGTCTGCAGCAGTTGCCTGTATTCTTCTACTAGCTTTACGCTGCGCCTCGGTCCAACGTCATTGACTCCCACCTGTATGATGATCGTTTCGGGATCGCACGCACGTAGCTCGTCCTGGATAATACGGTCAAGTTCGGACACTTTCACTCCTGGCTTAACGGCACACCTGTCCTCCCTCCCACAAAACACTCTCCCAAGCGGCCTCACCTGCGAATCACCGATCATCAAATATCTTATCTTTTCCTTCTCAGGTTCCTCGGCAGGCTCCAGGACACTGAACCTGTTCGATAAGGCAACACAGTGCTCCTGCTCTCCGGGAATGCGATGCCTCTTCCTACCCTGGATGTGCTGTCTAGTCTTATCTTGTACAGTTATCCAACCATCTCTCTTCTTTTCTATCTTCTCTATCTTCTCTTCTATCAACTTTTCTATCGTCTCCCCAAGCTGCTCTCTACTCTGCTCTTCTATCTTCTCTCCTATCGTTTCTGCTATGTTCCTTCCATCTTCTCCCTTCTTCCCTCTTCCCTTCTCCCTCTTCCCTTCCATCATACTTTTTAATTTATCTTCTATCTTGTCTTCTATCATCTCTCCGATGATCTCCTCTATCTTTTCTTCTATTTTCTCTAGTATCTTCTTTTTTATCTTTTTTATCTTCTTTTCTATCATCTGTTCTATCTTCTTATCCAGCTTCTCTTCGATCATCACTCCTATCTTCTCTTCCATTTTCTCTTCTATCTTCTGTTCTATCTTCTCTTCTATATTCTCTTCACTCTTATCCTCTCTCTTTTCTTCTCTCATCACACCTCTCTTCTCTTCACTATCCCCTTCTCTGTCAGCATCTACCTTCTCTTCTCTAGTATCTTCTCTCTCCTCTTTCTTCTCGTCAGAAGTATTCTCACACTTTCTGGCTCTCTTGCGCCTTGAAATAGGCATTTTCAAAATTCGGTTAGATTATTCAATTTGATCTACTTGATTTCCTGCGAGCTGTCCATTACTGTATCTTCACGCAGAAGCGCATGTGGAAATTTGAACGTGATTTTTTTTTGCCTCGTGACATGCAAAAATCAAACAAGAAAATCCGAGCTCGCTGGTTGAAAAATTCACGTCAAAATATTAAAATGACAAAAAAAATCACAATTTAAGTTAAGGATTTTACCTTGTCTGGAGCAGTCACACGACTGCAAATACCACCAGCACCTTCCTCAGCCTCTTAGCTATCTAAGTTGTCAAGACAGTCACGAGCCTGATACTGAAATCGAATCACTATTCATTAAACTAACCGAATTATATGCTGCTGAAAAGAATCTTTGTATGGTAAAAGACCCAGACAGACTCATAAGAACATGCTCATGGAAATATTATGATGCAGGATCTTGGTAAATATGATGTTGTTTTCCAGTAGCACAGACGAATCAACGAGTTTTGTGTAATTGAAGGCTAGTTGAATGCAAATATTGTATAACTTTATGAATGAATATAGCACAAAAAAGATTGTTCGCGTCTACCAGACCACACCGACCGCCACGGCTGTGCCAGATATAATATCTACTGAAGGCAATGAATGTGTTGGACCCTATTTGAAAGAGATAAAAAATGCATATATTATAATGAAGTCATCCTAAAACCTTCTTACTTCAGAAACCTTTCAAAATTCTGAGGATTTAATATTCTATGAAGAAGTCTATTGTAGTGTCACACCACTCTCGAGCCTAAAAGATTGAAACATTACCCATGTTTTAATCATTTTGCTTTTACCTCTAGTTTCCAGTTCTCTAAGTACTTTTCTCCGCATGCTCGCGCTCGGGCAAAGGCATGCCTGCGGGTTTCGGCCTACGATCGGCCCGTATCGATGTTATGATCGATACAAAGGTCAATGTCATTGTCCGCCGTGCGTGACAATGCTGCATTTCTCAGTACTCTCAGCAGAACTAATCGTTTTTGTTTACCTCATCAAACCCGAGTTTGCCAACCATAGCACATTTAGAGACACTTGCTTTGGTTTTGCTTACAGACCTAAACTAGTGTTATAGTGATATAGCACACCCATACTAGTGTTATAGTGTTATAGCACACCCAAACTAGTGTTATAGTGTCCTGACCTGCAGCACACATCCGAACCAGCCTCCGGACTACAAACCTGATCAAATGTCAACTTCATTAACCCGCGCCGTGTCGGGGAGGGGGTCGACGTCCACCTATGGTTTTTCGAGGATAGAACGCCGCCGTTTTTGGCACAGGTGTTCGGGCATCAATTACCTACATTGTGTGCAATTATTGACCTTCGGTCATCTCAGGTCAGGTCACCAGGCTAGGTCACGTGACCTCACCTCCAAGGTCATCAACACGATTTTGTCAATAACTTTGATTGCATAAAGATACAGATGTGAGACCGATGCCACTGTGTTTATCTCGTCGAGCCGCTTCCAAATATGTGCATCGTGACCCACCTGGACTGCCATATAACCTTGGATGACCCTGACCTGAGGTCAAATTTTGAATTTGACCTAAACAACTTACAATGGGTATGATTCGAAGTGCCTTGACGAGACAAACACGATGATGGTAACATTATTTCCCTATCTTTATTAAATATAGCATTATTAACGCAACACAATTTTTGCCAAAAATAGCCTTTCTGGTCTTCGATGACCTCTTGAGCCTAAACTATTGACTTGAGCTCAAATTTGATAACACAAACGGCGATTGCATTTTCCAAGACCTTTCGATAATTTCGTTTTCTATTTGTTACTAGCCATCATAGTTCCCGAGATATTTGGGGGTTTCTGGAGCAAAGTCCTATACTTGGAAAATCTTACCTTTGATGACCTCTGGTGACCTCAATATTAACCTGATCCCAAAACGACTGAAGTAGTGTCGGCATGATTTTCGACGAGCTATCGATTATGGGACGGTGTTTTTGGCTTCCGTCTACTCCCCATAGGAGCCGCGTAATAAGGAGGCGTTCAGACCCTCCCGGCACTGTGAATGTGGCGCCGAGCACCGGCACGGCGCGGGTTAACCACCAATTCAACCTAAAACTCCTACCCGCTCACCCTGCCCTCCTTCTCCTCCCAAAATATACCCGGCCGCGCAGCTGTCTGCCGACCGACCGACCTTGCCGACCGACCGACCGTGCCGACCGACCGACCGTGCCGACCGACCGACCGTGCCGACCGACCGACCGTGCCGACCGTGCTGTCTGCCGACCGACTAGGGTCGCTGTCTGCCGACCGACCGACCGTGCCGACCGACCGACCGTGCCGACCGACCGACCGTGCAGACCGTGCTGCACGCAGACGACGGCCGGTATCAGTTGTTTCTAAAATAAACCCCCGCCGGCCGCCGACCGCTGGTTATCAGCTGAGGACCGCCACGCTCGTGCGGCTCGCCGCGATTGTGCCGATTTTGGCGCGTGTGCGGCGAGGTGGCGGGCGGCAGGAGTGCAGTCTTTCCGCGTGCTGGGTGGTCGCGGGCGAGGTGCCGAGTGCTCGCGCGGTTGAGAGTGAGAGAGTGGTAGAGTGGTAGAGTGAGGAGAGGAGGTGTGAGGCTGGGAAAATGTGGAAGTGAGTGTTGATGAAAGGCTCGTGGGGACATTGAGGTGTTGGATGTTTTGGTGAGTTTGCACTGGTGTCAAGCAAGGCAAGAGTTTGCACTGATGCTTTGGTGTCAAGCAATGCAAGACAGAGAAAAGGGGTTACCTTTCGGTAATGGGCTGACCTAATTCATAGGCGTACACAAGGGGGGCAAACGAGGCAATCCCCCCCCCCCCCCTGAAGGTCTGTACGTGCCCCCTTTGGTCGAAAAAATGAATGATTTTTTTGATTTTTTAAAGAGATAAATGGTGAAAATATGCCCTTTTAAAAATATAGTGGGCCAAATCCGATGAGTTTTTTTTGGTGGGGGTACTTTATGCCCCCCTGAGCAAAAATGTCCCCCTCCTGGAGTAAATCCTGGGTACGCCACTGACCTAATTAGACATGGAAAAATCATTATGAAGTTAGATTATTCAAACAGCTAATTCAAACATGTTCATTATATGGACGACAATAATTCATATCTTCGTTCGCAAAGAAACATATTCATATACCAACTCAACTGCATATTACATACCATATTTATGCGCCAAATAATGTGCAGTATAAGTGAAGAATTTACCAGCAAGCACTGTTACAACCACACTTTGATTGATTTCCTTTGGCTTATTTATACAAATATGTGTAAACATAAAAAACATTAGTATCCTATTTCTTTCATTTCTAAATCTCAAATTTACAAGATAAGTACAACAACGCAGTTTTAAATACATGAATGAATAAGAAGAAATACATGAATGAATATACAAATTAAAACAAAAATATAATTATTTCCTCCTGGTAACTTAAACTAGACATTGCTTCCTTTCCGATAACTCCAAGCAAACGCTCCCTTTGAGTCTTCAGCACGAACTCACAGAATCAGATTTGTGTGACCTCTGTCACGAGATCGGTCCCCACTCGGTGGCCACTCCGCGCCCGAGCTCCCTCGGTATCCCAAGCACGACCACTGCCAACGTTGCCAAATGCATTTATATCCAACTGTAAACTCCGCGGCGAGCCGGCATCAACCGACATCTGCCGAGTCTATCCCAACTCAGTGGGTGTCTTAACACAAAGGCCACTCGAATGACCTCAGCGATTTTGGCCGCCAGACCCCGCCTCGCGACTACCCCCACCTAATGACCTCGCCACGGCCTCGAACAGTTAGTCGCCCCACCCTCACCTAATGACCTCGCCACGGCCTCGAACAGTTAGTCGCCTCACCCTCACCTAATGACCTCGCCACGGCCTCGAACAGTTAGTCACCCCACCCTCACCTAATGACCCCGTCACGGCCTCGAACAGTTAGTCACCCCTACCCTCACCTAATGACCTCGCCACGGCCTCGACAAGTTAGTCACCCCACCCTCACCTAATGACCCCGTCACGGCCTCGAACAGTTAGTCACCCCACCCTCACCTAATGACCCCGTCACGGCCTCGAACAGTTAGTCATCCCCACCCTCACCTAATGACCTCGCCACGGCCTCGACAAGTTAGTCACCCCACCCTCACCTAATGACCCCGTCACGGCCTCGAACAGTTAGTCACCCCCACCCTCACTTAATGACCTCGCCACGGCCTCGAACAGTTAGTCACCCCACCCTCACCTAATGACCCCGTCACGGCCTCGAACAGTTAATCACCCCCACCCTCACCTAATGACCCCGTCACGGCCTCGACAAGTTAGTCACCCCACCCTCACCTAATGACCCCGTCACGGCCTCGAACAGTTAGTCACCCCCACCCTCACTTAATGACCCCGTCACGGCCTCGAACAGTTAGTCGCCCCACCCTCACCTAATGACCCCATCACGGCCTCGAACAGTTAGTCACCCCCACCCTCACCTAATGACCTCGCCACGGCCTCGACAAGTTAAGTCACCCCACCCTCACCTAATGACCTCGTCACGGCCTCGAACAGTTAGTCACCCCACCCTCACCTAATGACCTCGTCACGGCCTCGAACAGTTAATCACCCCCACCCTCACCTAATGACCCCGTCACGGCCTCGACAAGTTAGTCACCCCACCCTCACCTAATGACCCCGTCACGGCCTCGAACAGTTAGTCACCCCCACCCTCACTTAATGACCCCGTCACGGCCTCGAACAGTTAGTCACCCCTACCCTCACCTAATGACCTCGCCACGGCCTCGACAAGTTAAGTCACCCCACCCTCACCTAATGACCCCGCCACGGCCTCGAACAGTTAGTCACCCCACCCTCACCTAATGACCTCGCCACGGCCTCGAACAGTTAGTCACCCCACCCTCACCTAATGACCTCGCCACGGCCTCGAACAGTTAGTCACCCCACCCTCACCTAATGACCTCGCCACGGACTCGAACAGTTAGTCATCCCCACCCTCACCTAATGACCTCGCCACGGCCTCGAACAGTTAGTCACCCCTAACCTCACCCAATGACCTCGCACGGGCTCGAACAGTTAGTCATCCCCACCCTCACCTAATGACCTCGCCACGGCCTCGAACAGTTAGTCACCCCACCCTCACCTAATGACCCCGTCACGGCCTCGAACAGTTAGTCACCCCTACCCTCACCTAATGACCTCGCCACGGCCTCGAACAGTTAGTCGCCCCACCCTCACCTAATGACCCCGTCACGGCCTCGAACAGTTAGTCACCCCTACCCTCACCTAATGACCTCGCCACGGCCTCGACAAGTTAGTCACCCCACCCTCACCTAATGACCCCATCACGGCCTCGAACAGTTAGTCACCCCACCCCCACCTAATGACCTCGCCACGGCCTCGAACAGTTAGTCACCCCTACCCTCACCTAATGACCTCGCCACGGACTCGAACAGTTAGTCATCCCCACCCTCACCTAATGACCTCGCCACGGCCTCGAACAGTTAGTCACCCCACCCTCACCTAATGACCTCGCCACGGCCTCGAACAGTTAGTCGCCCCACCCTCACCTAATGACCTCGCCACGGCCTCGACAAGTTAGTCACCCCACCCTCACCTAATGACCCCATCACGGCCTCGAACAGTTAGTCACCCCACCCCCACCTAATGACCTCGCCACGGCCTCGAACAGTTAGTCACCCCACCCTCACCTAATGACCTCGCCACGGACTCGAACAGTTAGTCACCCCCACCCTCACTTAATGACCCCGTCACGGCCTCGAACAGTTAGTCACCCCACCCCCACCTAATGACCTCGCCACGGCCTCGAACAGTTAGTCACCCCCACCCTCACCTAATGACCCCATCACGGCCTCGAACAGTTAGTCACCCCACCCCCACCTAATGACCTCGCCACGGCCTCGAACAGTTAGTCACCCCACCCTCACCTAATGACCTCGCCACGGCCTCGAACAGTTAGTCGCCCCACCCTCACCTAATGACCTCGCCACGGCCTCGAACAGTTAGTCGCCCCACCCTCACCTAATGACCTCGCACGGCCTCGAACAGTTAGTCGCCCCACCCTCACCTAATGACCTCGCACGGCCTCGAACAGTTAGTCACCCCACCCTCACCTAATGACCTCGCCACGGCCTCGCCAAGTTAAGTCACCCCACCCTCACCTAATGACCCCGTCACGGCCTCGAACAGTTAGTCGCCCCACACTCACCTAATGACCCCGTCACGGCCTCGAACAGTTAGTCACCCCTACCCTCACCTAATGACCCCGTCACGGCCTCGAACAGTTAGTCGCCCCACCCTCACCTAATGACCTCGCCACGGCCTCGAACAGTTAGTCGCCCCACCCTCACCTAATGACCTCGCACGGCCTCGAACAGTTAGTCACCCCACCCTCACCTAATGACCTCGCCACGGCCTCGACAAGTTAAGTCACCCCACCCTCACCTAATGACCTCGCCACGGCCTCGAAAAGTTAGTCACCCCCACCCTCACCTAATGACTTCGCCACGGCCTCGAAAAGTTAATAGGGGCAAATCCAAGTGCACTTGTTCTTGAATATTCGACCATACTAGGGATGGATGCAAATTTCGAGAGGCAATGTCCCTAGTGTCCCCAGTGGTGGCGACTCCCATGCCTTTACTATCACTCCCACCTCGCCCTCGCCGCCCTCGCCCTCGCCCTCGCCCTCGCCCTCGCCCTCGCCCTCGCCCTCGCCCTCGCCCTCGCCCTCGCCCTCGCCCTCGCCCTCGCCCTCGCCCTCGCCCTCGCCCTCGCCCTCGCCCTCGCCCTCGCCCTCGCCCTCGCCCTCGCCCTCGCCCTCGCCCTCGCCCTCGCCCTCGCCCTTGCCCTCGCCCTCGCCCTCGCCCTCGCCCTCGCCCTCACCCTCGCCCTCGCCCTCGCCCTCGCCCTCACCCTCGCTCTCGCCCTCGCCCTTTCCCAGGTAACCCGCCGTGAAATATATTTGTGTTGGCCGCGCCGAGACAGCAGCAGGCGTGTTCCCCCGTCGCGCTCTGACAGCGTGACTGGTTAAAATAGCCACCCGATGCCCGCTATCCCAGGCTGTTCCGCTCTGACGGCGTGACTGGTTATAGAATAGCCACCCGGTACCCGCCATCCCAGGCAGTTCCTGGCGGTCGTTTCAATAAATCAGCTGGTCAATTGGTGCTTGAGCTCTGCGCTGTCCATGGCAGCTGAACTGTGTCACGTGAAACACCCCGCGGCGAGTCGGAGGGGCTGACGTCGAACGTTATAAATCGCGATTGATTGTTTGTATTTTGTGCCAAGGAGTGGATACATGTGGTCTTGGAAGGGATAGAATGCTGAGGGGTGTTTGTTTTCGATATGATTTAGAGGCGAAAACTTTTAGTCGGAAAGTTGTGAGCAGAGAGCAAGCTATGCGGCTGGCATACGTTCGAAAATAAGGGCATCTTGGCAGAGATCTGCCGGTCACAAATCTGACTTTACAATTTATACTTTGCACTAGACTTACAAATCTGGCTACAATTCGTTTCTAGTATCAGAGTTGTAACTAGCCGGTTCTGGAACAAAGGCAAAATGATAGATATAAATTTACTTGTGTTGCATGCTGTGGTCATGCCTTTCTGTAAGGGGACAGTAGGGTCAAAGTAAGGTCAGAAGGTTCACGGTGACACACCTCAGGCATCAATATTCTGTTCCGCCTTGTAACTCGGCCGTGTAGCGCGGTGGGAGGTACATACATACCTGCTTCGTCACGCCTGTAAGGCTTGTTTGACGTGGGTCTTCCATTCAGGCGAACCAGCCCTGACAAGCTCACCCCCATTCCTGGCGGTCAGGTTACCAGCCAAGGAATACCGAGGCATGTCGAGGAATACCGAGGCATGTCGAGGAATACCGAGGGGCATGTCGAGGAATACCGAGGAATGTCGAGGAATACCGAGGCATGTCGAGGAATACCGAGGCATGTCGAGGAATACCGAGGGGCATGTCTAGGAATACCGAGGCATGTCGAGGAATACCGAGGCATGTCCAGGAATACCGAGGCATGTCGAGGAATGCCGAGGCATGTCGAGGAATACCGAGGCATGTCGAGGAATACCGAGGCATGTTGAGGAATACCGAGGGGTATGTCGAGGAATACCGAGGCATGTCGAGGAATACTGAGGCATGTCGAGGAATTCCGAGGCATGTCGAGGAATGCCGAGGCATGTCGAGGAATGCCGAGGCATGTCGAGGAATACCGAGGCATGTCAAGGAATACCGAGACATGTCGAGGAATACCGAGGAATGTCGAGGAATACCGAGGCATGTCGAGAAATACAGAGGCATGTCGAGGAATACCGAGGCATGTCGAGGAATACCGAGGCATGTCGAGGAATACCGAGGCATGTCGAGGAATTCCGAGGCATGTCTGATGAGATTGAATTGACGGGAGGGAAAAGAACACCGTTCCTAGGTCTGATGCTGCAAAACAAATATGTTACAGACTACAGTTAATATGCGAAATCCGTTATTTTGCAAAACAACTAGATAAGTTTCAAACTAACTGACTGGTCAGTTAGTTTGCAACGTAACTAGTTCGTTTGCAAAATAACGAATTTCGCATATTACCTGTAACATATATACACTTGTTTCTTTAATGATTCGAATATCCTTGATCGGCCTTACTTGCTTGAGATACGTGTTTGTATCGCTAGTAGGCAAATGTCCTTCATGCAAAGCCCAGTGGCATTCACCAGTTTTTCGTGTTTTCATGGTTTTGTATTATTGTAGTATCATGTGAAGTATCCACTCATTGTTATACTTTTGCCAAACTCACCAGATATGTATGCTGGTTTATCAGATCGACTCTGGCAGCCAATTAGTACATAACTCGTCGATTTAACAAACTCTTCTCAAAACATGCTCATCGAACGATAATGAGGAGTCACCATGCCAGTTCAAAATAACGCATCTCACTCAAAAATCTATCAGCTTCAAAATAGCGCCCGCTGAAAGCTATTTGCCAAGCCCACTCACTCTCTTCGCCGCCACCTGCACAGGATGACAGATGGCATGACATGGTGACAGGTGACACGATTACAGGTGTCATATGTCTCGCAGTCAGCTCCGATTATGTCAGCTTAGTCAGTATGTCCGATTATTTCAGTCAGCTCAGATTATCAGTGTATTCCTTGGCACCAGCTCGATCGATGCCAGGCACAACAGGCAGACGATCGCGCTTCGCCACCCTTCATTTCTGCTTTGAATCATTAAACATACCAGGTTTGTCAAGCCTAAACAATCTGATTTTCTTGGCCACAGATTATGGGGAAGTGTGCTTTCGCAGGCTGGTGGGAGGCGCCAAAAAAAGCATATTCACTCTGGGTGAAGCTCTTTTATTGCGTTCCGCTCGAGCCCCATGGCCCGGGATCCGACAGAAGTTTATTCTTTCCAAAATATTCAGAAGGTCGGCACTGTCGGAATCGACACACTGTCGGTCTGTCGGAATCGACACAAGTTTGCTGCCGTCGGAATTCATCAAGTGTCAAAACAAACTTTAACAAAGCAGCAACTTTCGTGTTCAGTGATCAGCTGGGAACAAACCTGGAACAGGACTCGCAACGCTTTCCGATGCGATTTAAATGAGTCTCTTTAGCGTGCGACATGATTTTTTAAAATTAAGTTTCTTCTCAATTGTATAGTACCCTGCACCTGGTGCTCTTGCCAGGTTGTGATACATTTAAAATGAAAGAAGAGTGTGTACTGTGTACCATTAACTGCTAACGAATTGCTATGCAGTGGTTGGTAACGACCAGGCATCATAAAGCATAGTGGTTTGGGATTTCAGTATTAAACATGCATTGCAATGCAGCAACTACACGAAACGCCATCGGTGCATCGGACACGTATTTTTATCATTCGCCAAAAATGCAATACTGGCACAACAAGCCAAAACCATGCCAATTGTCACCGACGACTGCCTACCCAACGTTGATGTATTCCTACCCTTTCCTTAGCGCTGTGGTTTGGAACGGTGATGCATTTTGCGTAACACCCTTCAGTATGGTGATGAGACGGCCTCTCTGGCTATTGACGTGAGGCGGTTTCCATTGTTTTAGACTTCATCTGACTGCTCAGGACGGCTATTCTTCGCCTCATATGTACCGCGACACCCCCAAAGACACCCTCAGGTATGCGACGACTTTGCGGAAACATTAGCAGACCGCTGTAGCGTCGAAACACCGCACCGGTAATATATATGAATCCATAAGTCCATATATGAATAAGTTCGGAGTCCTTTTGTTAGCCATATCATACCCCAGCGTTGCAGACTGTATGATGAAATTACATGTTGCGTTATCCTCGACACAGGCCGCGAGAAGAGAAGTGGGATCGCATCACTGCAGGATCATCATAAGTATGTTCTGTGCAGCATAGTGAGAAGTATCTTCCAAGAAGACTCTCCCGCGCAAACCGCGTGAAAACCTGCAACAA